>JAVXUO010001464.1:0-85983 GCA_033065855.1 Escallonia rubra | reverse complement strand
ATGATTGGACAGATTCTTAGCTGCATGGAGTACTTGTGCGTCAAAATGTGTCCCGAATTGTGTAGAACTGTATAGAGTGATGCAGAGTGTTCTAGAAATAGGTGGTCTTGTATAGAAATTTAGGGAAGCTTAGAGAACACTCTGAAAGATTGTTTGTAGCCGTAGGATCAAGTCGATCTCGGTCGTCCACTGTAGAGGTGAACTAGTATAAATAGGTAGAGTGCCATTTGTACATATCGTCCAAGAGTTCATCCTAAAAGTGGTGGAGAACCTAGTGATCCAAAAGCGAGCGAGCGATCCTCTTAAAAAACCTTCATTCTTGTAATAAAATCCTCTTAAGCCAACTTAGCCTATTTTGTGTGTGAGTGTGAGTTAGTGAGACTAGTGAGCTACACACCAAAGAGGGAGGTAATGAGTGTGGGGGAGGTGCTTGCCAACGGAACCGGCAAGTTTTGGGGGCAAAAGGTTGACTTAGGCGACTATCGGGTTGACTTGTCTAAGTGCTGCACGGATTGTGCACGTGTTTCGGGCGCACGACTCTCCAGTCCATGACAACTTGCACTTGTGTTAATCAAATGAATTGTCAGTTATTCTAATCATGATATCTGAAATTACGTCAAATCCCTTCTCATTTATTTGGTATCCAGCAACGTACCAAGATGGAGTCATCTTCACCCCATATTTAAAAGTTTATCAAGGTAATAGCAATATACCAAGACAGAGTCATCTTCACAAATGACAAGTGAGCAGCGGTCAATTGGGCTATTGCAGCGGTTTTTGGCCATTGGCAGAGGCCATTTTTTTGTATTTCTTAAAAGCAAGAAGGGGTTTAATTTGGAGTTACACTGCAACACCACGGGGCATCAGTGTCGTCACCGTAACACTACCGGACATCGATGTAGTCACCCTCACCCATATCGGGCAAACCTGCAGTAATTACAGTACGTAATACGAGAAATACAAACAATCTCCAATTCTGGTGATGCAATTATGCTCCCACCCAGTTGAATTTCCAGTTTGTTTGACTAAAATCACTTTCTAATTAAACTAAGAAGCAACCCCCACATAATGGCCTGTTTTAAGATAAGAGATCATGAGGAGAAAAACTTAAATTTTTTAATGCATTACAATGGACCAGTTATGGATGCATGAACAAAAGGGTCTTCTTTCAATAGAAGCCCAATTGACGTAGCAGTGGAGTATATATGGGCCAAAGACAACTGTTGGGCCGTCAAAAGAGAAGTAAATTGAAATATAGTTCCGTTGTCAAACTGCTGCAATCCATGGGAAGCCATGGCAATCGAGCAGTTTCTTCCTCGTCTCATGTCACGAGGTCAATTTTTCATTTGCCATAATGCATGTCGGCTCCCTTCGCATTCATCAAAACCCAAAATAGTAGTGCAGGACAACTTTACAAGGGAAAAGTGAGGTCGTTGAGGGGGAGGGAGGAGAACTATGGCAGCCGCTCAAGCCGAGGTGGAGGATGGCTTTCCCTACAGCGGAGGAAAACACGGCGATGACGGATTCTGGCAGGCCAGTGACGACGAGAATTAGGTCGAAGTTTAACTTTACCTTCTTGTCATGTTCTGTGCAAGACACATGACAGAAAACCCATTTGTGGGCAAGACATTGCTCTTAATTTAAAGCAAGAGGAAGCAAAGGTGTGGGAGTCTGTGCGTGTGCATGTGTTTTACCTTCTTCCTAACAGTACCTTCTTTTCATGTTATGGGCAAGACACATGACTGAAAACCCATGTGGGCAAGGCTTTGCTGTTAATTTAAAAAAAGAGGAAACAAAAAGGTGGGTGTCTGTGTGTGTGTGTGTGTGCACGCGCGCGCGTGCCTTTTAGCTCCTACACAATTACCTGAGTTGCTTTGCTCTGTCGAGCAAGACGGAAGAGAAGCGCCATTTTTCGTTTGTTTGAAGTAAGGAATTGGGTGTGGTGATGACCAAATGGGGAGGCAAGGTGAATGAATAATCGAATCTGTAGTGCATATATATACAAACTACGGAACTGCCATCATTATCGTTTACACATTGATCCAAATGCCAAGGTTATGAACTGATTAACGAATGAATGTAGCGGTAATGTGCTACTTAAGACATGGAATGTTGAGCATCCTGCAGCACAAAGCACATTTCTTGCAGACCTAGGCTGATACGCCTGTGATAAGTCAAAAGGTGGCAGAGTTTATACAAGTGGGGTCCCCGTTGATCTCTTAGCGGAAAAACCTTCAGCCAGCCACCGTAACAAAAAGTCGGGTGATTTTGGGGCGTATTGGTAATTTTGCTTGCTTACCTGTCTCGGTTTAATTTGCGGAGGCGCGCATTCAAATAAGATCGTGATAGCCAATTTTACAATCCAGGCGATGATTGGACAGATTCTTAGCTGCATGGAGTACTTGTGCGTCAAAATGTGTCCCGAATTGTGTAGAACTGTATAGAGTGATGCAGAGTGTTCTAGAAATAGGTGGTCTTGTATAGAAATTTAGGGAAGCTTAGAGAACACTCTGAAAGATTGTTTGTAGACGTAGGATCAAGTCGATCTAGGTCGTCCACTGTGGAGGTGGACTAGTATAAATAGGTAGAGTGCCATTTGTACATATCATCCTAGAGTTCATCCTAGAAGTGGTGGAGAACCTAGTGATCCAAGAGCGAGTGAGCGATCCTCTTATAAAACCTTCCTTCTTGTAATAAAATCATCTTAAGCCAACTTAGCCTATTTTGTGTGTGAGTGTGAGTTAGTGAGACTAGTGAGCTACACACCAAAGAGGGAGGCATCGAGTGTGGGTGAGGTGTTTGTCGACGGAATAGGCAAGTTTTGGGGGTAAAAGGCTGACTTAGGTAACCATCGGGTTGGCTAGCCAAAGTGCTGCACGGATTGTGCACGTGTTTCGGGCGCACGACTCTCCAGTCCATGACAACTTGCACTTGTGTTAATCAAATGAATTGTCAGTTATTCTAATCATGATATCTGAAATTACGTCAAATCCCTTCTCATTTATTTGGTATCCAGCAACGTACCAAGATGGAGTCATCTTCACCCCATATTTAAAAGTTTATCAAGGTAATAGCAATATACCAAGACAGAGTCATCTTCACAAATGACAAGTCAGCACATCAACTATGAAAAGGTCATGCATAATTAAAGCGTTAAAAATTAGATACAGGTTTTATTTGGACTTACACTGCAACACCACGGGACATCGGTGTCGTCACCCTCAGCCCTATCATGCAAACATGCGGTAAACACAGTACGTAATACGAGAAATAAAAACAATCTCCAATTCTGGTGATGGAATTATGCTCTCGTCCAGTTGAATTTCCGGTTTGTTTGACCAAAATCACTTTCTAATTAAACTAAGAAGCAACCCCAACATAATGGTCCGTTTTAAGATCAGAGAGCATGAGAAGGTAAACTTAAATTTTATAATGCATTGCAATTGACCAGTTATGGATGCATGAACAAAGGGTATTCTTTCAAGAAGAGCCCAATTGACGTAGCAGTGGAGTATATATGGGCCAAAGACAACTGTTGGGCCAGCAAAAGAGAAGTAAATTGAAATATAGTTTCGTTGTCAAACTGCTGCAATCCTTGGGAAGCCATGGCAATCGAGCAATTTCTTCCTCGTCTCATGTCACGAGGTCAATTTTTCATTTACCGTAATGCATGTCGACTCCCTTTGCGGTCATCAAAACCCAAAACAGTTGGGGAGGACAACTTTAAAAGGGAAAAGTTAGGAGAACTATGGCAGCCGCTCTAGCCGAGGTGGAGGACGGCTTTCTCGACAGCGGAGGCAAACGCGGCGATGACAGATTCTGGCAAGCCAGTGACGACGAGAATTAGGTCGAAGTCTAACTTTACCTTCTTTTCATGTTCTGTGCAAGACACATGACAGAAAACCCATTTGTGGGCAAGACATTGCTGTTAATTTAAAGCAAGAGGAAGCAAGGGTGGGAGTCTGTTCGTGCGCGTTTGTTTTACCTTCTTCCTAACATTCCCTTCTTTTCATGTTATGGGCAAGACATATGACTGAAAACCTATGTGTGGGCAAGATATTGCTGTTAATTTAAAAAAAAGTAGAGGAAACAAAAGGGTGGGAGTCTGTGTGTGTGTCTATGCGTGTCTTTTAGCTCCTACACCATTACCTGAGTTGCTTTGCTCTGTCGAGCAAGACGGAAGAAAAGCCCCATTTTTCGTTTGTTTGAAGTAAAGAATTGGGTGTGGTGATGACCAAATAGGGAGGCAAGGTGAATGAATAATGGAATCAGTAGTACATATATATAAAAACTACTGAACTGTCATCATTATCGTTTACACACTGGTCCAAATGCCAAGGTTATGAACTGATTAACGAATTAATGTAGTGGTAATGTGCTATTTAAGACATGGAATGTTGAGCATCCTGCAGCACAAAGCACATTTCTTGCAGACTTAGGCTTATACGCCTGTGATAAGTAAAAGGTGGCAGAGTTTATACAAGTGTGGTCTCTAGTGATCTCCGAGCGGACAAACCTTCAGCCAGCCATCGTAACAAAAAGCCCGGTGATTTTGGGGCGTATTTGTAATTTTGCTTACTTACCTGTCTCGGTTTAATTTGCGGAGGCGTGCATTCAAATATGATCGTGATAGCCAATTTTACAATGCAGGCGATGATTGGACAGATTCTTAGCTGCATGGAGTACTTGTGTGTCAAAATGTGTCCAAAATTGTGTAGAACTGTATAGAGTTATGCAGAGTGTTCTAAAAATATGTGGTCTTGTATAAAAAGTTAGGGAAGCTTAGAGAACACTCTGAAAGATTGTTTGTAGACGTAGGATCAAGTCGATCTAGGTCGTCCACTGTGGAGGTGGACTAGTATAAATAGGTAGAGTGCCATTTGTACATATCATCCTAGAGTTCATCCTAGAAGTGGTGGAGAACCTAGTGATCCAAGAGCGAGTGAGCGATCCTCTTATAAAACCTTCCTTCTTGTAATAAAATCATCTTAAGCCAACTTAGCCTATTTTGTGTGTGAGTTAGTGAGACTAGTGAGCTACACACCAAAGAGGGAGGCAACGAGTGTGGGTGATGTGCTTGCCAATGAAATAGGCAAGTTTTTGGGGGTAAAAGGCTGACTTAGGTAACTATCGGGTTGGCTAGCCAAAGTGCTGCACGGATTGTGGACGAGTTGCGGGCGCACAACTCTCCAGTCCGTGACAACTTGCACTTGTATTAATCAATTGAATTCTCAGTTATTCTAATCATGAATTCTGAAATTACGTCAAATCCCTTCTCATTTATTTGGTATCCAGCAACGTACCAAGGTGGAGTCATCTTCACCCCATATTTAAAAGTTTATCAAGGTAATAGCAATATACCAAGACAGAGTCATCTTCACAAATGACAAGTGAGCGCATCAACTATGAAAAGTTCATGCATAATTAAAGCGTAAAAATTAGATACGGGTTTTATTTGGACTTACACTGCAACACCACGGGACATCGGTGTCGTAACCCTCAGCCCTCTCATGCAAACTTGCAGTAAACACAGTACGTAATACGAGAAATACAGACAATCTCCAATTCGGGTGATGCAATTATGCTCCCACCCAGTTGAATTTCCGGTTTGTTTGACCAAAATCACTTTCTAATTAAACTAAGAAGCAACCCCTACATAATGGCCCGTTTTAAGATCAGAGAGCATGAACAGATAAACTTAAATTTTATAATGCATTGCAATGGACCAGTTATGGATGCATGAACAAAGGGTCTTCTTTCAAGAGGAGCCCAATTGAAGTAACAGTGGAGTATATATGGGCCAAAGAACTCGTTGGGCCTGCAAAAGAGAAGTAAATTGAAATATAGTTCCGTTGTCAACGTGCTGCAATCCATGGGAAGCCATGGCAATCGACCAGTTTCTTCCTCGTCTCATGTCACGAGGTCAATTTTTCATTTGCCATAATGCATGTCGGCTCCCTTCGGGGTCATCAAAACCCAAAACAGTGGTGGACGATAACTTTAAAAGGGAAAAATGAGGTCGTTGAGGGGGAGAGAGGAGAACTATGACAGCCGCTCTAGCTGAGGTGGAGGATGGATTTCTCGACAGCGGAGGCAAACGCGGCGATGACGGATTCCGGCAGGCCAGTGACGACGAGAATTAGGTCGAAGTCTAACTTTACCTTCTTTCCATGTTCTGTGCAAGACACATGACAGAAACCCATTTGTGGGCAAGACATTGTTGTTAATTTGAAGCAAAAAATACGCAAAGGGGTGGGAGTCTGTGCGTGTGCATGTGTTTTACCTTCTTCCTAACAGTACCTTCTTTTCATGTTATGGGCAAGACACATGACTGAAAACCCATTTGTGGGCAAGACATTTCTGTTAATTTAAAAACAAAGAGGAAACAAAAGGGTTGCTGTGTGTGTGTGTGCGCGCGCGCGTGTCGTTTAGCTCCTTCACCATTACCTGAGTTGCTTTGCTCTGTCGAGCAAGACGGAAGAGAAGCGCCATTTTTCGTTTGTTTGAAGTAAAGAATTGGGTGTGGTGATGACCAAATGGGGAGGCAAGGTGAAGGAATAATGGAATCAGTAGTACATATATATACAAACTATTGAACTGCCATCATTATTGTTTACACACTGATCCAAATGCCAAGGTTATGAACTGATTAACGAATGAATGTAGTGGTAATGTGCTACTTAAGACATGGAATGTTGAGCATCATGCAGCACAAAGCACATTTCTTGCAGACCTAGGCCGATACGCATGTGATAAGTAAAAGGTGGCAGAGTTTATACAAGTGTGGTCCCCGGTGATCTCCGAGCGGAAAAACCTTCAGCCAGCCACCGTAACAAAAATTCTGGTGATGTTGGGGAGTATTTATAATTTTGCTTGCTTACCTGTCTCGGTTAAATTTACGGAGGCGCGCATTCAAATAAGATCCTGATAGCCAATTTTACAATGCATGCTCCAACTGGACAGCCATGCAGGCGATGATTGGACATATGCTTAGCTGCATGGAGTACTTGTGTGTCAAAATGTGTCCAAAATTGTGTAGAACTTTATAGAGTTATGCAGAGTGTTCTAAAAATAGGTGGTCTTGTATAGAAAGTTAGGGAAGCTTAGAGAACACTCTGAAAGATTGTTTGTAGCCATAGGATCAAGTCGATCTAGGCCGTCCACTGTGGATGTGGACAAGTATAAATAGGTAGAGTGCCATTTGTACATATCATCCAAGAGTTCATCCTAGAAGTGGTGGAGAACCTAGTGATCCAAGAGCGAGCGAGCGATCCTCTTATAAAACCTTCATTCTTGTAATAAAATCCTCTTAAGCCAACTTAGCCTATTTTATGTGTGAGTGTGAGTTAATGAGACTAGTGAGCTACACACCAAAGAGGGAGGCAACGAGTGTGGGTGAGGTGCTTGCCGACGGAACAAGCAAGATTTGGGGGTAAAAGGCTCACTTAGGTAACCATCGGGTTGGCTTGCGTAAGTGCTGCACGGATTGTGCACGAGTTTCGGGCCCACGACTCTCCGGTCCGTGACAATTTTCACTTGTGTTAATCGAATGAATTCTCAGTTATTCTAATCATGAATTCTGAAATTACGCCAAAGCCCTTCTCATTTATTTGGTATCCAGCAATGTACCAAGATGGAGTCAACTTCACCTCATATTTAAAAGTTTATCAAGGTAATAGCAATATACCAAGACAGAGTCATCTTCACAAATGACAAGTGAGCACATCAACTATGAAAAGGTCATGCATAATTAAAGCGTAAAAATTAGATACGGGTTTTATTTGGACTTACACTGCAACACCACGGGACATCGGTGTCGTCACCCTCAGCCCTGTCGTGCAAAGATGTAGTAATCACATTACGTAATACGAGAAATACAGACAGTCTCCAATTCTGGTGATGGAATTATGCTCCCACCCAGTTGAATTTCCGGTTTGTTTGTCCAAAATCACTTTCTCATTAAACTAAGAAGCAACCCCTACATAATGGCCCGTTTTAAGCTCAGAGAGCATGAAGAGATAAACTTAAATTTTATAATGCATTGCAATGGACCAGTTATGGATGCATGAACAAAGGGTCTTCTTTCAAGAGGAGCCCAATTGACGTAGCAGTGGAGTATATATGGGCCAAAGACAACTGTTGGGCCTGCAAAAGAGAAGTAAATTGAAATATAGTTTCGTTGTCAAACTGTTGCAATCCATGGGAAGCCATGGCAATTGAGCAGTTTTTTCCGCGTCTCATGTCACGAGGTCATTTGCCGTAATGCATGTCGGCTCCCTTCGCGGTCATCAAAACCCAAAACAGTTGTGGAGGACAACTTTAAAAGGGAAAAGTGAGGTCGTTGAGGGGGAGGGAGGAGAACTATGGCAGCCGCTCTAGCCGAGGTGGAGGATGGCTTTCCCGACAGCGGAGGCAAACGCGGCAATGACAGATTTCGGCTGGCCAGTGACGACGAGAATTAGGTCGAAGTCTAACTTTACCTTCTTTCCATTTCTGTGCAAAACACCTGACAGAAAACCCATTTGTGGGCAAGACATTGCTATTAATTTTAAAGCAAGAGGAAGCAAAGGGGTGGGACTCTGTGCGTGCGCGTGTGTTTTGCCTTCTTCCTAACGTTACCATCTTTTCATGTTAAGGGCAAGACACATGACTGAAAACCCATATGTGGGCAAGACATTTATGTTAATTTAAAAAAAAAGGAAACATAAGGGTGGGAGTCTGTGTGTGTGTGTGCGCGCGCGCGCGCGCGTGCCTTTTAGCTCCTTCACCATTACCTGAGTTGCTTTGCTCTGTCGAGCAAGACGGAAGAGAAGCGCCATTTTTCGTTTGTTTGAAGTAAAGAATTGGGTGTGGTGATGACCAAATGGGGAGGCAAGGTGAAGGAATAATGGAATCAGTAGTACATATATATATAAATTATTGAACTGCCATCATTGTCGTTTACACACTGCTCCAAATGCTAAGGTTATGAACTGATTAACGAATGAATGTAGTGGTAATGTGCTACTTAAGACATGGAATGTTGAGCATCCTGCAGCACAAAGCACATTTCTTGCAGACCTAGGCCGATACACATGTGATAAGTAAAAGGTGGCAGAGTTTATACAAGTGTGGTCTCTAGTGATCTCCGAGCAGAAAAACCTTCAGCCAGCCACCGTAACAAAAAGCCCGGTGATTTTGGGGCGTATTTGTAATTTTGCTTGCTTACCTGTCTCGGTTTAATTTTCGGAGGCGCGCATTCAAATAAGATCGTGATAGCCAATTTTACATTGCAGGCGCCGACTGGACTGCCATGCAGGCGATGATTGGACAGATTCTTAGCTGCATGGAGTACTTTTGTGTCAAAATGTGTCCAGAATTGTGTAAAACTGTATAGAGTTATGCATAGTGTTCTAGAAATAGGTGATCTTGTATAGAAAGTTAGGGAAGCTTAGAGAACACTCTGAAAGATTGTTTGTAGTCATAGGATCAAGTCGATCTAGGCCGTCCAGTGTGGAGGTGGACAAGTATAAATCAGTAGAGTGCCATTTGTACATATCATCCAAGAGTTCATCCTAGAAGTGGTGGAGAACCTAGTGATCCAAGAGCGAGCGAGCGACCCTTTTATAAAACCTTCATTCTTGTAATAAAATCCTCTTAAGCCAACTTAGCCCATTTTGTTTGTGAGTATGAGTTAGTGAGACTAGTGAGCTACACACCAAAGAGGGAGGCAACGAGAGTGGGTGAGGTGCTTGCCGACGGAACATGCAAGTTTTGGGGGTAAAATGCTGACTTAGGTAACCATCGGGTTGGCTTGTCTAAGTGCTGTACGGATTGTGCACGAGTTTCGGGCCCACGACTTTCCAGTCCGTGACAATTTGCACTTGTGTTAATCAAATGAATTCTCAGTTATTCCAATCATGAATTCTGAAATTACGTCAAAGTCCTTCTCATTTATTTGGTATCCAGCAATGTACCAAGATGGAGTCAACTTCACCCCATATTTAAAAGTTTATCAAGGTAATAGCAATATACCAAGACAAAGTCATCTTCACAAATGACAAGTGAGCACATCAACTATGAAATGGTCATGCATAATTAAAGCGTAAAAATTAGATACGGGTTTTATTTGGACTTACACTACAACACAACGGGACATCGGTGTCGTCACCCTCACCCCTTGTCTTGCAAACTTGCATTAATCAAAATAAGCAATATGAGAAATACAGACAATCTCGAAAATACACGAAAGGTCGTGAATATACTTGTAATATATCTAAAAAAGGAATTTCTTTGAGGACAAATCATGAGAACTCATAGAATTGGCCGTAAACAAATTTGTTGAATTCAAAACTTGGGTCCTATTGTGTTTGGGCAAGATCTGAGAATATGCTTCGCTTTCAGATCTCATGGACCAGATAGTCCACTAAGTGTATTCCCTTGAAAAAAAAGTTATTTTACATCTAGATGTACTTTCTAAAAAGTTCAACAATTCCATTGTCGTTACTAAACACACGCCGATACCATAATCAATTACGATTTGTAGCCTAGACATAGCTTCTAAGCACACACCAATACCATCGTTGGTTGACTAGAGGAGCATGTACACATGCGACCAACTCCTTCCCTTTGCTCAAGTCTAGAAGCTTCAAATATTTATTATTTTGAATGGGGACAATTTTTATAGATCATCCTTCACAGTTTTTTTCGTCATCATCCTTTTCGAGTTCTCGAGGAGATACTTTCCATTTACCCAAACCGAAAAATCTCATGTTTCCTGCAAATGAGATCTGAAAATGTTAACATTCTATCATTAATTCAAACTCAAACCTTATTCTAGATCATTTACCAACCTTTTGAAACAACGTCGAATCCCCAAGTTGAGAGGAGCAGCAAGTCTTGTAAAGAGGCTGGGTTTTGCGATGAAGGTAGAGCACGGCACCCCATCTTGGACTTCTGCATGTTAAATGTGGAGCCTGATTTTATCCCAGATACATTATTGCAATTGATGTATTGTACATCAATCCCTAACTTTGGGATGGTACTTTTGTAATAATGCATGTTTTTTTCACTCTAGGGTATTCCTATATATGTATCTTCGCGTTTGAAGACACAGAGAAAGAAAACGGAAACAGAGAGGGAGCTAGGGTTTCTAGTTGTAAACACTGTTGAATAGTGAAATCGAGATCTGGTCCTACTCCGAGGACGTAGCCACATTGGTGAAACTCGCAAAATCTTGTGTTTTGCGTTTGGTTTTCTAATTTCTATTTTTGGTTCATCGATATATTGGTTCGTTGTGGCTGCATTTTGTAACACCGCAGTACAAAATTTTGCAGCTCATAACATCAACAGGCAACTTTTTAATGCATGTGAGATCTCAGACAGAGTACTTAATGTTTAGTTTGTCTGGGGATAGTCAATTTTGTGTTGTTGGTTTATCAGCAAAATATTGTAGAATCCTTTTTACAACATAAGCAATTTTAGTCCACAGACCACTAGCCAAATTATCAACTTACTAGAGAATAACGGCTGCGACACTGACTTTGCGACTTCGAAAGAATGCTTCTGGATGATCTTTTTGTAGCTCATTGGCTACCCCTCTTTTGGGTAAAATGTCCTTTCATTCCATGAAGCTCGTATACACACTCAACCAATACAAGGTGTAAACTATGCGGAAAACCAACTAGATATCCCTGTGTTTACTGAAATTATGATTTGTAGTTACAGGAAGAAATATGCACCATTTTCTTAGGGAAGGCTAATAATCCGTGTAACTACACTATGACAGGGAGTGCTCCCACAAAATCTACCAACTTTGCCTTAACAAGATATTCATGAATGGAAATCGGCTTTGCCCCATCTACGGCTTCAAATGGAAAGATCTTCCCATGCAGCTCTCCATAGTGCCGAACCAAGTCATTATGGCCTGAGCCCCAGCACTTCTCTGACAATGAGCCCATTATTCCTAGCATACCTTCTACATACTAATCCAACCTCAGAGGTCTCCCAGTATGTTCTTAGCTTAAAGGGCTTACCAGAGCTGCCTATGTTACTGCTTCAAATACCACTTCCAAGTTTGCCATACTTGTTGGGGTGCTTGCAGTGCCTCTACTTGGATGATGATGATGATTATCAGTGTCGAGTAATGTCGTACGTTTGGGTGTGCACCAATTGATCTTGTTTTGGTCTAAGATATTAGTGTAAGCATGGTGAGGACGAAAACTGCCCTCCTTAATCGTGCCGTCGAATTCGTTATGCAAAACTTGGGGCTTTCTGGCAGACTCTCGGTAGTTGATTTTTTAGACAATGCTCAAAGGATATTTCTGTTGCACAGGATGTCTAAGGACACAAGGATGAAATTCTTGCCCTTGGTTCCCTTACAATAATTGGAAGGACTCGCATCGTGAAAGGACTCAAGAAAGAGGTTCAGATTCTTGAGGAGCGAAAGTGCAAAATGCAGTTGTTAGCATCATGCTCCAATCCGGTGGACGAGATCCATACGGCCACAATCACCATTAGATAACCAATTTTTGCCTGCTTCCATCTGGTCACATAATGGAAAAGCAGCAAGTTACGGTGTCCACATGTTTGGATTCGGTTTGGACCATAACTCCGCCATGCTTAATGCGAAATCTGATGCATCAGGCAGCACGTTTTTTTCATCGAGTTCATTTACAGGGTTCAAGAGGCTTATGCTAGGTGCATAGGCAGTCTTCTGAGTGTAGTGGCTCAGCAACAGCAGCTTGCTATGAGAGTCATCCAGGGTGTGTATTGCATCCATAGCCTCCGGAAGATACTTTAATGAAATTTCTGAACAGGACACAGAGATGTAAACAAATTGTATGCGGACAAGGAGAAAGACTTTTCGTGCATCTATCAGTTCCTTGTGCTACGGGGGGAAACTTGCAATCAGGTATCATTGATGGTTGTCACTTGCCCCTTCAAAGACACTCTGTCGAATGAAACGCTACAGGCAGGTGGTGTGAGAGTGAAGATTATTAAAGGGCCATGAACAACGTTCTCCTCGGGATTACACTGTGAATAGAAGGTGGATCGATGGAAGAATCGTGTGTGGGTAGCAGTAGGTGTTGAAGAGGCGAAAATAAAAGTATAGACGAAAATGTAGACGTATTGGATTTTCTCAGATTAACTCACCGCCATAGGCCCAAGCAGGAGATGGCCTCTGCAACCAGGCGGAGTTGGTAGAAGTTAAGGAGAGAAAGGCCAGTTTGAACTAGTATTAAAACAGAGCGGCCTTATGTTCTCGCATGGTTAAGCTGTTCTCGCATGGTTAAGCTCACATTCCCAGCGAAGGGCCAGAATCGAGGGGTCAAGGCCGTGCCAATTGATGATGATCCTGTTGGCCAGTCGAGTGTCCAATTCACAGAAGGCTTTTGCTGCCCTCACTTTGAATTGATAATGCTTTGAATCAATCATTCTCTTTTATTTTCGCTATGTTTCCTTGACTTTGTAATTTCTTAGCCTGCTTTCTCAGTACGAGGCATGTATCGCGTAATTAAAGTTCAATAAGCCTGAATTATCTACCTGATATATAATTGAGAAAACAGAACACGAGCTGATGGTAACCTCTACCTGCAGTAGTGTTCTCATCATCAAAGCATGAGAACAGTGTCCAAATTCTTTGCAAAAATGGAATACCGATACAAGGTGCCCAGAGTTCAGAGGGAGATTAGCAGAGGAAAGATGTTTGAGGTGAGCTACATCCTTTCTTTTCTTGTTTCACAACAAATCCAAAATCTTCTCATCGCTCAACGATGTCCTAGTATTTGTGAGGGGAAACATGAGATAACTGGTGCAGGACTAGTCTGTAAAACGGTGCATATGCACAACCAGGCATGACCTTTTTTTTTTTTTTTTCTAAGCAAATTTCATTAAAAGACATTACCCATTACAACCTAAGGCGATACCGAACAACTAAGACAATGCATCCAAACGGATGGTCTTAGAAAATGGCCCACATGGCCTTGGAGGAAAGCACAGTAAACATAAGGTCTACCCGTATTTGTAATTACCAAATTAAGGGGTAGTCAGAGGCGGGAAGATGCATAAAATTGCATCAAATCCCTAGCTCCCACTGAAACAGGGGCAGCCATGGGCCGCTTTTGATGGCAGGTTACATTACTGCCGCGGCTTTCATCGGAGCTCCAACAGCTGAAGGGGGGTCCTCCCAAGGCTGGATCGAAGCAATCCGCAGCTCGAAGGGAGTGTGCATCCTCCAACTCTCGCAAATCTGGCATCTTCAAGCCACATGTTCTCCATTTCTAATTTACATCGGATGTATCAAGTCATCCGGCAACGATGATGACGGATGTGAGAACAAATCTCAGATCTAAAGATATCAGAAGGAGGGGAGAAACCTTGAGGCCGAAGGAGTTCCGGGGGGGAATTGAAGATCGGAGCGTGGAGGAAGTCGGTGATGGACGGCACGACTTTGTTGACATGAAAACAGCAGAGTGACATGTAAATAATTTGTCCCATTAATTTCACGGTAGAAGGGGGATAACGGAGAATCGAATTGATGCAAGTACACAAAATAACATTATGGGGTAGATATTCCAAAGATACACTACCTCTATGAACCAGTATGTTCTTATAATACACACCTCCATGGTTGACAAGAAGGAAAGTAAAAAAAAAAATAGAAAAAGAAAAAAAACCAAGTGTCCAAGGAAAATAAAACAATGGACAGCCGGAATAACTTCAATATCCTCAAAAACCCAACTTCGCCTTTCCGACCAAAATGTGAAGAACCTACGGTTATAGGGCTAACCAAATCCCCTGTCCATCCCTTGGTGCCCACCTTGTTTGGTTCACGAGTTCGCAGAATATAAATGGTTTAGGTTTGCATTATAAGCTGTCTTCAACTACCCACGGTTCCACGCAAGTTTGTGCTTGCAGCAATGGAAACAGAAGAGGCAAACCTAGAGATAAGTACAGCTTCATTGCTGATAATCTTGGAGGCTGCCACCTCTTCCAACCGCTTCCATGTTGATTCTCGCTTCTCCCAAGTTTCCTTTTCCTTGTTCTCATCTTCCAGAAATGTGGCTAGGCACTCGTCAAAAAGTGCTTGATCAGCGTCTGAAAATATTTTCCTCACATTTAATGTCAGGCTCTGAACAGCTTGGTTCCAGTGACTTCGTGTGTTCTTTTCCAATGCTGGGAAGATTATGGGCAGTATCACCTTACGGTTCTGAGTGATCAGGTTCCTTATATGATCGTTATTCCACAAGAACAAGGTGCGTTCAGCCACCTGTCAAAAGGCAGAAAAACAACTTAGGAAAAGAGAATATTAAAATTCTCATCTGGATTAATGTAAACGCATTTGACACTTTCTACTTAGATGTACGTGAAATATCTTATCATGTCTTCAAGGACAATTGCCAATCAGTTGCAGTGTACGTTAGTAAGTAGCGGAGTGAGGCAAAGCAGCAAAAACAATTCAAGATCCTTTAGTAGCTAAGCAACAATATCAAAAGCAAACAAGCTTAAGCTAGCTATAATTGTAAGAAAGATAAGATTGTAGCAGGAAAAACTTGGTGATCTCTCAAGTAGCGGATGGTGGTCCTTGGAGCTCTAAGCATCAGACAAGACTTTGTCAGGATCGGAGATTCTTGTGGTTTGGGGAGGTTGCCGGTTGGAACGTTAGAGTAGCGCATATGACAAGTCTGTTGCATGACGGGCATTCTTGCAAGGTTCTCGTGGTTTTGCCAGAGCCAGCTGCATCTGAATTATGAGTGGGTGGCGCATGACGAGTTGAGTGCAGAGTGGTGGTAAATTCCACACTGACAGAGGCAATACAAGGTTGTTCCTTCCATATGGTGGCACTAGTTTAAAATATAACAGAATTTAGACGGTGTTGGCATGTGAGTCATAAGAGGGTGCGTGACTTTGGCTGCATAGATGATGTTCACGACTTTGTCCCAATTTAATTAAAAGATTTTCCATCTGTCTGTAGACGTCACTGTTTGAAACTTTCTGATTTCCTCTTTTGGTTCTCTCTTACCATAGAACATAACCTGTAGGTACTCTACTATCTTGCTTATTCAAAGAATGATTTATCAGAAAAAATGAGAACTATAGGTAGGCAAACCCTAACTTCACGAATTAAATGCTTTCATAATACTTGAGTCTGTTTTGATATATCAAAATAAAAAGTCTGGTCTGGGGCTCTGGGCTACAAAAACCTCAGAATCATAAATTTTATAAGGAAGAAGAGAACTAGTTTGATTTCTATCTCACAATATCCTTTCATCATATAAACAAACCAAAATGCTAAATTGAAATCTAAATGTATTCGGATTATGCCTAGCTAATGCAAGCACTTAGCCTGTTCTGTATTTATCAAACAAACATCTTATGTTGTGAATGAATTGGAAGAAGAATTCTGGTTGGATGAAAAAAATGACATTGTAGTAACACCATTGTTACGGCATTCATAAAAAAGTGCAATTTCGACTACTCTTGTGGATGGTAATCCTTTAGAGCCAAACATGACTGCATTTAGCAAGGACCAACAAAAGAAAAGTACAGCATCCTTCTCACTATAGAAATTAAGTTACTGCCGAATAAAGATACGTCTACACACCACTGGGCAGCAAGAGCACATAATCAGTGAAAGCCAGACACAAAAGCACAAATAGCTAGACTTGACATCTGCTGTCCACATTCCAGTTAGCTCTAGGACACAGGAAGGGGAGGTGTAGGGCATGGAACTATGCACTTGGCGTGATAGAAGACTAGGACATAGTTCAATTTAAAAGGAACTATATTAAACGGTAACAGTTGATATATATCAGTACGGCTAATGCATTATCGACACCTCTTAATCACAAAAGGCCACATGTTATCAGAAGGATTGAAAGCTAATCATAATTGTGCACCCATATTTTTGCACAAAGAGGCTATCAAGTATGTCTGAAGAAACACTGGACTTTGATTGACATCAAACGTCATACAAAATATAATTGTTGAATTCGATTTCATAGAATATTTGTACGTAACAGATGTCATGACAAACAACTTGCCACCACATAAAGCTATACTTTGTACTTCACATAGAAGTTTCTTTGACTCACCGCCTATGAAGCACGGACACGGGTACAGGTGCGGATACGCCGAAACGGCATTTTCAAAATATACAGGATACGGGTGCGGCTAGGATACGGCAATATTTTATAATTTTAAATTATAAATATTTGCTTTTGAAATATATATGTACCATAAATATATGGTACATATATAGAAATTATTGATCATTTAGTCATCTAGAAGACTAGAACAAATTCCAACAGAAGACTAGAAGACTGCACACGTGGACTGCCAAAGGTCACAAGTCACAAAGCCCCACAGGACTACATAAAAATAAAGTTGAGCCAAAAGAGAAGAGAAAGTCAGAAAGTCAAAAGAAGAGTGGGAAGACAGAGAGTGAGAGAAGCTGCCGTTGCCGCTATTTTCATTGTCGCCGGAGTTATTCTTCTTCTTCTTCCCTTTTTTTTTGGTGGGGGGGGGATTATCCCGAAAAGGTAGGAGCAGTTAGATGGCCATCGACTTCGATGTCTCCGGTCGGTGGCTGCTGCTTCCTCTTTTCTCTCCCAATACTTCGCCGGTGGTCGTCGGTGGTTTCGGGTGGTCGGAGTCTCTGGTGGCGCGGGTGGCTATATCGCCACTGCCGCCGCCGCTCTCTCTCTCTCAGATTCTCTTTCTCACAGTCTCCCCTCTTTAACGATCTACTGATTTAGGGCTTTTAAGAATATGTTTCATTATTTATAATTTGACCCCCCAGATCTCATTTTTATGTTTTAACCCCTGAAAGTTCTTTTCAAATTTATGTTTTCATCCCATAAACATGGGATACGCACCCGATCCGAATCCGAGCCGCACCCGGTATTTAGAAAATTAAAAAAATAAATATTGGACATGCACCCGCGCCGCACCCGACACGCAACCGGCGCGCACCAGGTGCCGGTACTTCACCCCCACTGCCGCACTTGTGCTACATAGCTCACCGCTCTACATGACAAACATCCCTTTCTAGATACTGACAGAATAGCGATGTAAACATACGGTGCTTACAGTAGAGATTCAATACACCTCTTCCACCTGCATTAATCATCATCTTCTGAGCTTTTGACCCAAACTAGTCAGTGTCGACTCTCCCATATCTAAGCTCATGTTCTCTGGAAAAGACATAGTATATGCTTACTACTTCCCTCCATGTTATTCTTGGTCTACCACTCTACCCCTATCCCATCTTTACCCCTTCAATATGGTACAGGTTATGTCTTCTAACTGGGTATCTAAGTATGAGATCACTCCTCATATGGCCACTCATCATCCACCTAAGGATCCACATTTCAGCTTAATGAACCTTCTGTGAATGACTATGATAAGCTATTGAGCACTCCTTAGATTTTCTGGGTGCAAGCTACTTGAGCTCAGACTGTGCCTTGGTTGCGCAAAAGAATGTGTTGTATGCACCCTTCTATTCATCAAGCATGCTCTTAAGATAAAGACAATAGAAAGAAGAACTTTATTTTTCTCATAATTGTCGAAAGATGAAATTTGTATCATATTGCATCTGAATCTGGGATATCTAACTGCGCCTTTGAGGTCAAACATTGAATTAGAGATTATACCAAAAAAATACAAAGTCGTACCTACTTCGGTTTCAGAAGTAGAGAAGAAAAAGAAAGGTCTTTTCAACGATTAAGTCCATACACCCATAAAATGAAAAGAAAGAGAATAAATAAATAAAAGCACCAATAATTAACTCACAAAAATTGAAGCACTCCTTTAAATTCTTATATGTAAGAAGTAATTCCTAATTCATTCACCATGTAAATGAATGATGCTAAGTAACCATACATCTTCACTGAGGTAGGAACAAATAAGATATATAATGTCATGAACCTTTGACCATCACCGCTGCAGAATCATAAATCGCAAATGATGCTAAACTTTCCTGGATTTTGTTTTGTGGGTCATCCTAATTCTTCTCCAATTTTCGTCACCTCGAGGGGTGCCAAGGGAGAAGGTTAATGCTAGAAGGATGTCAATGGCACTCCTTATTAGAATAAGCTAGGATTCTGCTATAGAATCTGAAAACCTGAGAAATTTATAAGCTTAACTGAAGGGTTTGATGGTAATGCCAATTAAAAATAAGAAAATATTGAGAAGATAAAGCAAATGATCTAATAGGTTCACTCATCTCCTAATCGTCCGTATCCAACTCATGATTGTGGACAACGAAAAAGCATCAAACAGAAATTGGCTACCACAACCAGTTTTGAAGTTTGAATGCTTGTTAGAATGTCAAGTTCACAAAACACTGCATAGAACCAAAGATAGGCAAACAGTGTCCCTGGACGCTACTCTACAAGATGAAATATTCTACTTAAAACAATTCACAAATTCCTTAGAATATTAGAGAGGCTAAAAACCATGCACATACTGAGAGTTTCTTTCTACAGGGAATAATCCAAGATAAGAAAATGAGCCATGTGTCAAATCGTGGTTCACTCCCCCCGCCCGCCCGCCACAGATAATCAGAAATGTTTTAACCTGATTGTTCCTCTTTTTGTTATTTCCCAATCTGACCAAACAAGAGAAGTCCAAATATGGCAAAGGAGCACAACGGAAAAAAAGAGCTACCGAGTCACCGAATTTCAGATGTAATTTCAACAAATGTGCTATAAGTTCACCTAGGGTTATAAATGAACAGAGCTGTTCGCGAACGGCTCGTGGTTCGTTCCCTCCACAGCTCATTCATATTCGTTTGTAAATATAAACCAAACATACAGCTTTGAGAACTCGTTTATTGAACGATTCGAGCATGAACATATGAAAGTGTTCATGAATGTTTACGTGAACAGCTCGTCCAATAAAAAATCAGTATTTCAAATTTTCAAGTATAAAGATTTTAACAATATGTTTATAAATCATGTTTAAAGCCTAAAGGCCCTAAACTCAATCAGTTAAAATCCAGGCCCAAAACTAAATCCAATCCTTTCCTATATGCTACCAAAAAGCCAAAAGCATGAAATCCAACTCTTTCCTTTCCATCTAAGTGACCTAATAGCCTAAACCCGGTAACCTCTCAGCCGCACTTTCCCTCTCTTTCTCGACTTCTCCTCCCCTCCCCTCTTTCACAGACGCACAGGCACAAAGGTCTCTCTGTGTGTGTGACAACAATCCAATCTGGGATCGTACCATCATCGTTTCCACTACCGACTCTGAATCTCCGATCAGATGTGGGGTCAGAGCATTCCGTCGAGGTACAATCAATTTGATCAGAGAAGTGGGATTTGAACTCAGCCAAACGAACAAGTCGAGCCGAGCCTGAGTTTTCTGGTAACGAACTCGAGCCGAGTTTGGACATCAATTTCGGCCGGTAATAAACACGAGCGAGTTCGAACATACCTGAAAGTATTTACGAATCGAGCTCAAACATGTCCCTGTCGGCTCGAACTCGGTTCTTATATAGCCCTACGTCCTACCTATATGTTCCAAGTGGAGGCGACAATTTGGGCCCTTCTAGTTGGGATGTGCTTAATTCGGTAGTAGCCCATTTAGCCCAAAAACCTTTTGGGCTTACCCGCTTTGAGCTACACTTGGTTTTGGCAAAACATTTAACCCAACTAACCCATATGTTTCAAGCACAATCACTTATGAATCATATAGGAATAGTAAAGGGAGGAGAACTCCAAGTTTAGAACTTAATATGTAGAGACAACGACTTATCGTAAAGGGCCTTTGATACCGAAATCTCTGTGTTTCATCAGGAAAAATCACCCCAAAATAAATTCCTTAAATTTGAAGAAACTAGATCTCAATGAGTTTCTAGTAGCATGTACAATAACTAAACAAGCTCATATTCAAACTTCAACCAATAATAACGGGACCTAATCAATATTTTTCAAATGTTTTAAGGGGCAAACTTATATTTTCGATAAGATAGAGGGGTCAAAGTATAAATGCTAAGGTGTGTGTTTGCAAAAAAGTTATCTATTCTGGGCCAGGCCATAATTTTTTTTACGATAATAAATAGGTGTCAATTAAACTAAACGCAAAGGTAGGCTGTTAGGGGATTTATGCAAGAAAGGATGGGATTGCCAGAGCCAATAGGTGGGACCACATTTTTGTAATCCTCCAATCATTTGATGAAGCTGTACCACGTCCTAACTATCAGCAAATTACAGATAACACGAAACATGAAGTCCTTATACATTCCAACCAAGTTACTAAAGGAACTTAGCAGCAGATTAAGAGATGAACAGCCGCCACATAGGCATTTCGCCGTGAAAGCAACTAAAATACTAAATGTCTCATGAAAACATGGGGCAGCACATAAAGTACAATGCCACAAACAAAAAGCCTGATATATACAAGTTTGGAACTACATAATGACCAACAAACAAACAGGAGAAGAAAATATAAATAAACCGTATACGAGTGACGGGAACAAGGATTATCCAATCACCTACAAGATGATACATACAGTGCAGCCAACAAACACGAGGAGATAGACATGAATGCAGTACCTGAAAATGTGAGCTGTAGAGGCAGCGAGCAATCTGACGGAACAAAGGGACCATGCAGCGCTGAAATTCAGCAGCCTGTGTAGCTTCCAGGACTTCCTCCAACTCACCTAGGAACATGACCTCTTTCGAACTATTAGTTATCGGCCAGTACTTCAACAGACCTCGGATCACTGTGTCAGCCAGCTTGAAGTCTTTCTCCACAAACTGGGTAATGCAATAAGAAAGTTGCTGATGGTACATTGATACGCATTTTGGTTTATGAAGGGGTATTAGTGCCCGAACGAGGAAAAGTTTGTGTTCTTCCTTTAAAGGCAAGGCAAACCCATTAATTATACTGCCCAAAATCTCAAGCAATTCAGCAATTCCATTGTGTCTCTGAGTCTCAAAGACAAAACCGTAAAAGATATTATTGATGGCTTTCCTAATGAATGGCCGATGCACCATGAACTTGCCATAAACGCGGTGAAGGATTGTTTTCAAATACTCCCTCTCTCTTTGGTCTTCCGAGTCAAATAGATCAAGTAATCTCAGCACAAAGGAGTGGTCAATGTATCTTTTAGCAAGCTTAGCATCTGTCTCCGTAGAAGCCACAAACCTAAGAAGAAATTCATAAACAATCTGAAGATGTGGCCATGACGGTTCCATAGTTGGTTCATCATCTTCTGGGTCATACACATCTGGTAGCTTGTTATCATGATTAGAAGATGGCAAGGCTCTGAACAGATTGGCAGCTATCATTTTTGTAATTTCCTGCATTGTGACCTCATTGAACTTCGAAGTCACTGATGAAATGTAATCAACAAGTTCAAGCAAGGTCTGTCTCTTTACATCCTTTTCCTTGAGATTCTTTGACGGATCACTAAAATCGAACAGTACACAACACATATTCAACTTCCTAATGAAGAGACTGTGCTTTTCAGCACTCGAAACATCCCGAAAGCTTGGCAAAGCTTCATAGGCAGCGAAATTCAACCCCTGACCTGGATGGGCAGCCATCGGACCCAATTTCTTCCCTTGATTAGTTTTACTAGCAGTCGACGAATTTAAGGCATAAGTCCCGTTACTAGACTTAGATACACCCGAACCCGAATTGGAACCTTTCCCAGAACCCGAATTGCCTTTCAAATTGTTATTAACACCACCACCAATGGAATTCGAATACGAAGAATTTACGGATGAGAATCCCCCTTCATTTCCTGTGTCATTGTGCGACGATTTCGATGATGGCTTCCTGGGAAGCTTACCTAGTATTTGCTTAATCATATTCACTAAAACCCTAACGCAAAAACTTTAACCCCTTCGAAAGAAAAAAATATCAAAGTTTCCAACTTGAACAACCCCAAGACACGTACATTTTCATGACTACTAAATGCAAAGCCATGGAGGTAATAAATGTGATTCTTGAAAAGAATAAACCCCTAATTACAACCTCGTACCTTTAACCCAAGAATCAAAAGAACTGAGATTTTGCCACCAAATGGGTATCATTTTGAGCTTGTCACCTGTTGAAATTGAATTTAAAGATTGATGATTTCGAGTGTGGATTTGATCGTATGGAAAGAAAGAAAAGGGGGGATAGAGTGACTTACATTAATGGGGAGATTGAGGATCTGTAAAGACGGGTAGAAATAAACCCTACAAACAGGGTTTCAGGATTTCTTTTTTTTCCTGCGAACTTGGAACCCTTTAACTTTGTGGTTTCTAATTTCAATCTTTTTGGCGAGAGAAAGTAGGGAGATGTGGAGAGAGAGAGAGGGAAAAGGGAAAAATCACGCGAAAAGATAAACATCAAAAAGGAAAAGGAGAAACTTTACTAAAAATTAGCTTCAAAGAGCTTCACTAAACTAAAATTCCTAGGAATTAGCTTCATGAGCTTTATACAAACATGTATATAGTCGTCCTCCACACTCTTCATTTGTTGTTGCTAAAGAGTTTATTAGAAATAAAATATATGTTGTAGGGATAGTTTAAGATATAAACAGTTAAATGAGTGTAGTCATATACAACTGACTATATTATTTTTTTCGTTATTAATGTGCTAATATTTTATACTTTTAACTTTTAGTATTAAAGAATTTAGCTTTAATGTCTGTCGTTTAACACCATATAAAAAAGATTACCCAGTGAAAAAAGTAATTACGAGGTTCATTTTTTAATAAAATACAACAACCGTTCAACAAGTCACTTGTTTCGTGAGTTTTTTCCCTAATTAATACATGTTTAAAACTTAATTACTAATTTGCTCTTTTTTTAAACTTATTTACCCGCTTACTACACTTTTGGAAAACGCTGTTTGAAATCATGATTTCTACTTAAAAGTAAAAATAAAGTAGAAATCAATGTTTGAAACAGCGATTTCTACTTTAAAATCGTGGTTTCAAATAGCGATTTCTAAAAGTGTGGTATGCGAGTAAATAAGTTTCAAAATGAAGTATATTGATAGTTAAGTTTTAAAACAATATTAATTAAGAAAAAAAAACTCCTTGTTTCGTGCCATTCGACGAAGATAGAATTTCCGGCTCCGATCGTAGCATTGAATTGATAAGGTAGAGTATAACACAAAGTTCTCAAATCTTGGCACGCGACCTTAGATCATTAACATAGTAATAAGTCATGATATGTCCATAACTGCAAAAGTACACGCTTGACAGTTGACACCCTTCATGCATTGACAAGCTCCGTTGGTTTATTTTTACTCTTTAGACTCGTCAATTTAGGCCTTCTAAATCCAGCTCAAATCTGACAAACAAGCTCGATAAAAAATAGCTCTCTGGTCATTAATCAACTTTTTAGTGCCATAAGCCAATGGTGGGATGACCCAGTCTATTTGAGTTTGACAATACGGAAGCGGTCAAGTCAAACTTCAAGACATCAAATTAGCCAAGTGAACACTTTGGTACAATCGAAACCGTGCATTGGGTCGATCAAACGAGACACGAGCACCTGACACCCATTCAAAGTCATTCCTTTCTCAAATGGTGCCAATTTTGGGCGATTAGATTGCAAAAAGATGCCCCAAATCCCCATGTAATGATAACTAATAATCACTAAGCATGTTCAGTGGCTTTTTTCATTGATCCCTTCGACGTTATTTTTATAGCACTACCTTTTTAAGTACCACTACACGTATGCAATAAAAAATAATTGCTAACACTAATTTTTTTTTGTTACAAAAAATATGATTAGATTTTTCACACCTCCATACCGGGAAAGATCACATGGACAGCAAAACTCTCCCTACCAAGTTTTAACACAGCTATATTTTCAAGATTTGAAACCGAAACCTCTGATTAAACTAGGACAATCTCTTACCAGCTGACCTACGCGCTTAATAGATCATCTTTTTACAACCAGAGAGCAGCCAAAAAAAAATTCTTGAAAAGTGACTTTCACAAGATAGTTTTAAAGAAGTGTGCTTTTCTTATTGTTTTTTGATGGCTCTAACGGAAGTGTTTTCGGTTATGGTTTGTTATTTCCCCTTCTTGGGTTTGTTTAGCTCCTTGGAAAGCCCGAGACTGCAAGCTTGAAACAGAAAATGAAGCTGAAACTACGATGCTCGAGGAAACCTAGAAGTAATCAAGTCTAACCCGTTAAGAGGGTTAGCATTAAGTTGCGCGATAATAATTATAGCATCTCACCACAAGGTTGTTTTGATTCGCCGAGTGGTTCGGAGAGAGGAGAGATGGTCCGCATCTTTCTCAGGTATCACTTGAACTTTGCCCGAGTTCCTGATAAGGACGTAAATCAGTCTTCAAAATTTACCTGTTGCCACACATCCGGTTAAGCTGTATGGAACGGGGGGTTCAAAACGCCTGCACTTGCAAAGGCAGACAGCGCGCAAGTCCGTTTCATACCTAACAGCTCCAGTAGTGCAAGGAAGACAAGAGTGCCGATGGAATGGAAATGATGTTCACTTCTTTTCCTCAAGGAAAATGTATTCAAGCAGCTGAGGGCTGCATCCTACTTCTTAAAACCCTTTCTCCCACACACGAGGGAGCATATAATCAAGAGGGGAACTGACCAACAGCAAACATTTAGAAGATATAACTCATCGACCATATCTATACGATGATCACACACATGAGAGCACCATACAGACTATGCCAGGATAGCATATCAACGTGAGACTTGTAGGTTTCCGTTTTATTAGTATATATATTACTTTACCTACTTTAGCAACTCTCCAAGTAATATGGCTCTGCAATCATTTAGTTGAAAAGAAGCTGAACGACTGAATCAACAAAAGTGCCATGAAACAATTGAGTTGCTCATGCCATGATTGGCCCTTGTTTGGATCACAAAAAAAAAAATACGAGTACAACAGCAGCTAAAAGAATATTTAAGTACAATGTGGTCCTAACATGTGAAAATGACAAGGTAATGTTAAAAATCAGAAAGAACTTGTCATTGTATCGTTGTCCAACAGAATGAAAGAAGGTATCCAAAGAATTTGATCTCCAACCTCTAATTGCTTCAAAGGCTTAGTCTTATTAACCACTTTCTGTTAGGGAGGAGTAAGTTAAACCAGAAATGCCACTCATTTTTTAACTGGCAAACCCAGAGGGGTTAGTATAAGTATGATTGCTGATAGTGTTGAAGTTGACCAATTTGAAATTTCAGGTGACGCTCCGACAGTGTACCAGATTTTCACAATCCGGCAGTGCATCAGATTTTCACAATCCACCAGGAATCAACATTAGCTGGAAATACCACTCCAAAGAATATGACATTGTACAAGCTCAAATAACAAAATAACTTGGAAAAAGCACATAACGGCAAGTAATTTAGCCTACATGAAAGCACCCCAAGTCCTGCCCTCCTCTTTATCCCTTCCCCTTCTATATTTCCTCTTCCACTTGTCAGGGAAAGGTGCATATGAAAAAAGCATGCAACGTCAAACCACTCAGAGAGCACATCTTATATTCAACATTGGTCCACAATTTAATTTGATGTGTTTCCATAGGCACTCGGGCTAAAAATAATTAGTCTTTATTTCTTCCTCTATGTTTTTTCTCGGTGGAAAATGGACTCACGAGGAAGATACAAAGGTCAATTCATACCTAGTCTAGCATACAAACAGATTACCGATAAAAGCTAACATGATAAATTAAGAAAAGCCTCTGGTTTGTGCAAGCACGGTATCTTCTCTGCACTGTACAGTTCCACGACACAACAACAACAATAGTGGAGCTAATACGAGAAAATGGGTACCTCCTCGGAATAAAACACATCAGTCATCTCTTTCTCCGCTTTGGCTCCACCTACCATATGGATCAAGAGAAAAATTCCATTAGACGGAGGGAGTGGGGGTGAAGAACATAAAAAATTATAACTATACACACAGAATATATGTATATATGGGAAGCGGTCTCTGTGTGTGCGCCCGCGTGCACGTGTGCGCACTTGCTTGGCACATGCCAAGTTAGACCTGCCAAAAAGATGCCCGCAACATGAGTCCACCCAACCCGCTGCAAAAAAACGTGTATGGGCATACAAGAGAAAGAGTCCCGTTGGATTTAGACCCGCACTCGAGCTGACGTGTAAATCCCTGTTCCGTCTGGGTCGGGTACAGGGTACCCGGGTTTACCTGGATATTAGTAAATACGCAAACTTCATATACATTTTACACTAGGGTTAGCCCACTTAGCCATTTTAGTCTTGTGGTTCGAGAGACTTTCTTACTCCTCCTCACTTCTCTGCTACAAGCCGCCGCCCCTCTCTCTCTTTTCTCACACACACTAGTGACTCCACACTCCAAGACTTCACAGATCCTCGGCACCGCTACTCACAGTCAAAGCTCCTTGCCACCGCCACTCACAGTGGTAGCTCCTCCCTGCCGCTGTCCTTTTCCACGGTCCGCCGCAGCTCCTGGCCACTGCCATCCTTTTCCACTGTGCCTCCGCCGTCTATTCTCTCCTCAGACAGCGGACCACAGTCCACACGACCACAAAACGACAAGATCTCCAACCTTCTACACGCCCACAAATCTGCCGTCACTCACCTCACGCACATAGATCCGCAGATCCAGTCTAGACCTCACCTCACCCCACCTCACGCTCACCCTCACAGATCCGACATTTGAAATTTGAGCCGTTTAGCCGCGGGTAGGGTACGGGTATAAAAAGGGCTACACAAAAAAGACCCGGTAATTCTTGCCCATACCCATTCTACCCGTACCCGACGGGCCGACTCGTTTGCCAGGTCTATTAATGAAGTAAGAAAAGAAGTCATCAATGAAGGGATTTAGTGCAATATGGCGGCAAGGAGAATTTTCTAATAGAAAAGGTGAGAGGCACCTTCCACCAATGAATAGCTTAAAATGACTCAATTTTCGGAAAGCAATAGAAAGGCAACCCCAGTACATATTCAATCTTTTCTTCCTCCTCTTTTAATGAGTGGAAGAGAGTGCAACAGGTGTACTACGCTTGGCCAAGCACGCCCGATATTAGGTGCAGATTTCTCTAATTCTAGTGCCGCTCCCGCCGCAGATTGTCGTTCCCGAACCTCACACACACTCCCGCTCCCACCCCAAAACCAACTGTACTCTCTAGTAACGCTCCACGAGCCTGCTCCAGTCCATAACTCGTTCTACTAAACGCCTAACAGCAGGGATTTGGTACTGGAATTACCTCCCTCAATCTTTTCACTGGTATAAGCATACAAGACCGGTAGGGGATTAAGAGATGGAGAGATTAGGCTCTCAGAAGTAGGGGAGACAAAAATAAGAGGAGAGGCGGAAGCCCTAAGGATAAAGAGATCAGACTCAAGAGGATGAAAGAAATATTCAACTATAGTAATTAATTCATCAAAGCTAATCACCTTGCTGTGCTAGGCCCACAGATGTAGTCATGCAGGACTTGGTGGTCAAGCAACTCAAAGTAACATTAACAGAGTCCCAAGTAAAAGAATATTAAAATGAGGCATAAACAACAATGAATACTAAAAAGGAATAATTGAGGCCTCACGATCTTTAATGTGCCCGAGCCTGGGTCTACTACATTCTCATCACATATATATTCATAAATGTGTGTATGGGTGTGTAATTCTCCTATACTTGTACACCCAATACATGTATAATGTTTAAGTTGGAGTTACTTTTTCATCTTCCTATTATTTTCCCAGGGAAAGAACAATTGTCCAGCCAAAAGCAAGAGTATTGCACAGGCAAACAACTTAGGGATTAATAGGAACAACAAAGTTGGCCAGAAAAAGAAATTCATATATCAGAGGATAAGGAAATGGATTCTTGTGTCACCCGCTCGAAGTGATCCAGGCCCGCGGTTTTCTCCATCCACTCCCTCCCTAATTATCTGTTCACAAGATTCTCCACTCAGCCCAAAAACTTTGGAAAGAACACGTAACAGCATTCACTAAAACCCAATTCCTTATTATAGCCACATGACATAAGTGTTATACAGGGCATCCCACGTACCCACACCCCGCCAAAGAAAATGAAGAACCCAAAAGAAAGTGATGAACTCCCATAAGCAGTACAAAGTAGCAAATAATTAACCATGTATATAGGATCAGAAGGACAATAGCAAAGTTGAGTCTAGAAGACACTGGGACTCTCTATAGAGTATAAACCAAAGTACCACAATAAGTTTTCATGCACAAACAAAGTAGGTTAAATTTTTGAAGAATGACTTCCTAGCTCTTAGCCTCTTACACAAGGAGAAGAAAGTGCCATTCAAGCTGCAGGTTATTGGCAAGGACATGACTTCACTAGAATATCACCATTAAGTACATGACTAAATTTCGGAATTGTACTCTATGTTAGGGGGCTTTCGCCTATGATAAGAGATATTGTATTGCGCAAGTACAATTTAGAGGCAGATAGTGTTTCTTCCAGCACTTATGGTTACTGTCGAAAATTTAAACCTTATAATTCTTTTTCTGTTTTTCCGTTAGCTAAAAACACATTAAACAGTTGCGAATAAATTTAAGCCATGACGAGATAATCCAAGCAAAGCGGATGGATGAAAACCCAAGATGAATGTATTGGAAGGTTGGATTTTGTGCTTCTGTGGTGAAATTCCATGGGCCGCCAATGATGTTGCTCAGTTCTAGAGATTTTGGCTGTCAAATAAACTTGGATGAACAAATACGATATCAAACCAGATGCTCAAACAATGATTACTTTGCTAAAGGGTCAAAGACAAATTGAACACTTAGTTTACCACCCATCCCCGCAACCCCAACCCCGGCCCTAAGACATGTTAAAAATCAACAATTAGATTTGTAACTAATTGGATGCCCTATTCCTTATTGAGGTCAATCACCCGTATCTTGGACGTACGGACCAGGCCTATCTGCAATGATAGTAACAAGGGTCAAAAGAGGCAAGAGGCCTGCGACTCAAGTTTCCACCACGCTGAAAACATGTCCTTTTCAAAACTCGGCTACAAGTTTTCTGACACTTGCCCTTTAGTTTTCCTAAATTTGTGAAGTTAGATGATGTTGGAAATTTAGCTAAATGTTTTTAGTCGGTGACAATTTAAAATTGGTTTGATCTAAATAATGATATATAAGTATGTATTCAATAAACACTAAGGTGTTTTGCTGCCCCAAAAATCTAATAATTAGAAGAAAAAAAATGCCATGTCAACTTATCACGGCGTCATGTCATGTCACATGCGAAGTGTTACCTTCATGCTAGGAAGTGACCTACCGATAAGACAAAATGCATCAAACAAGTTTTGTTTATAAAAGAGTCAAATTCCCTTAGTGTGAACTAGCATCTTTAGCACATTGCACAGTCCCTTAAACAATTCCTTTTGTCCAATACTCCAGTTTCAGTCGAACTAGCTTCAGTACATTGCACAGGTAAAAGATCACTAGATCAGGACAATCCAATAAATCAAACACAGACCTCAAGCATATAAACAAGGATGAAAAAAGAAAAATCAGGAACATCCATCAATTACACTGTGTTCCGAGGAGTTTCATGCGTACTAAGGAGTTTCAAAGTTATCTCTACGCCGTACAAGCTAGTGATATTCTCTCTTTACAAATAGGAGGAAACATGTTGAAGGTAAAAAGTGTGGAAAAGGTTGCCGATCAACCATGATAGATAGCAGACAACACAGTAAAGTATGTGGCGGCAGGCGGTCCAACAAAATTTATTTGTTCTTTTCCTTCTTATTTAATGGTCCCTCAACATCATTTCCTCAAAACAACCAGATTAGACTAGGAAAGTTGGCAAAGCGGGTTACAGAAACTACGTTTTTTATGAGATATAAAAAGGAGCTGGCGGCCCAAAGGGCAAGGCTCCCACTATTACAGGGTCTGAGGATTAGCTGCTTCTGATGACAACAAAGGCCAGTGTAACATCCCACATCGGATGTGAAATATTATGAAATTTCCCATATAAGACCTTGCTAATGATCTTAAACGTACTTACTTGGTTAGTCCTTTTGAAAAGGTATTGCCTTGTGGTGGGGTTGTGAACCGGATCGTTACAGATGATATCAGAGCCAACTCTCGAAAGCTCAGGTTGGGCTATCTAGTCGGGTTCCCGATGGTTGGAATAAACAAAGCAAGCCTGGGTATATCCCCCATCAAGATGATGGTTAGGGCAACGAAGGGTGAGCCTAGTAGATCCCACATTGGCTAGAGAGGAAGATTCTAGAATATGTGCGATCAAGCCTTATTGAGGATGCTAAAGCATAAGGAAAGGAGATTTTGATATCCCACAGCAGATATGGGATAGTATGAGATTTTCCTCATAAAACCTTGTCAATGATCTTAAAAGTACCTACTTGGCTAGCCCTTTTGAAAGAAGTATTGCCCTGTGGTAGGGCTGTGGACTGGGTCGTTACTGTGATATTCCACATCGGGTGTGGGATAGTATAAGATTGCTAACCTTTCCTATGATCTTAAAAGTACCTTTTGAGGGTGAGCTGGGGTATATCCCACGTTGGCTAGAGAGGACGATTCTAGGTTATGTGTGATCGAGCCTTAGCGAAGACGCTAAGGCATAAGGAGGGGAGATTGTGATATCCCACATCGGATATTGGATGGTATGAGATTGTCATTGCCCTCACAAGATCTTGCCTACAATCTTTGAAGTACCTATTGGCTAACCCTTTTGGGGGAGGCATCGCCCTGCGTTCGGCTGTGGACCGGGTCATTACAGCCAGTAAATTAATATTATACGATTTATTGTTTGGACTATTTTCCATGGATGTAGGTGCGATTATCGAATGCAAGTGTTTACATAGGGGTTAGATTTATCTAACACTATATCTTTAAAAAAAAGGCCACAGCTAACAATGGCATGACCAATTTCCTTAATTTTTCACCTTGGATGTAACCAGCAAGATTGCATGTTAGACGGTAGTTACACCTGACATATGGTGAATTCAGCAACCACTGCTTTATTAACTTAGAAAAGCATCCAAATGCCAATTTGTAGGACAGTATATTACGGCCTTATCCTATCTATTACGACCTTAAGAATTAGCAAAAGCAAATGACCACCGTGAGTTACCCCATGGTACAGAATCGGCAGATTGACAGTTAACTCTTATTCTAACGTTCTTATTACAGTAACAAGACATGGGCAAATCCAGATTGTGTCCTTCTCACCTTAATCTCAACAGATGGAGATACGGGGAATGAGTTCAAGGATCTTTTGGCATCATCATCAGATGAACAGTCAGAACACAAGAAATGCTCCAATTTCTTAGCTTCTTCAATCGTCATACCCATGCAAGAAGGATGAAACCTGCACAAACATTAAGATTTTTAGTGAAGAAAGCCACTTACAATATAATCATACTGATGTGCATCTTAGCTGAATAGAAAAGTAAAATACAAAGACATAGTATAAAGGCTTATGCGATAAAAAGAAGCATCTGCATAAACTCAACTAAACATCAGCAGAAATGGACGCAAAAGTAAATATGTCACTAAACATAATCGTGTTCAGTGGTACGATTTTTCATAACCAGTCAAAACCTTTGATATTCTACCATAAAAATTCAAACTTGCTAGAAAAAAATCACTTAGATGGGCACTGCTCTGACCAGGGTCATCAGCATCCTAGAAGCATTTGACCCAAAACATGATGCAGGACGTATAAATGATACTTCTTCCCACCCATCTCGTAGCATCGAATTCTACCCACCGTTTCCCTCAATTGACTTCATATGTACCATTATCCATTTTTTGTCTTCATTTCCATCCATCTCTCTTCTCCAGTTTCTCTCATGCTAATTTGGACTCGAAGTGACGAGAAGAATGTAATTGATATGGTAAAATAACAACCTATCTCATCTACTGAAGGACCCTTTCGTAGAAGGACAAAGGCAGAAAGAGATGGAAAACTCAAAACAATAATCTTAAATAGAAGCTCCACTCTAGGTAGAAGTGAAGTGAGGAAAGTGGGAGCACTTTCTCCTATCATTTTATATCTCAGGTTTTAGTCGTTTAAACAAGAAGTAGCCCTTTTTACTCAAGAGTAAGGGAGGGTAAGGCAATGTATTATCCTTGGCACTGGCAGAGTGCAAAAGGTTTTCTAATAGGGAACGAAAGAACCATTAGTACGATGTTCGTGTGTGCTTTTATCTTCAATACTCTACCTTATTCTATAATTGGGTAGAAAAGCAGCATATGCAACTTCCAATAGGTGTTAGTTACAGATGTAAATTCCAAGTATACATGATACAAGGTAGCTAAGTCCTCACAAAATGAAACTGAAAAAATATAGCTAAAAGATGATCCAACAATAAACTTGTACAGCATTCAAGGACAAAAAAGAATGTATATGAACATAGGGATTGATTCATACAGAACCTCCTTCTGATTATATTTGAAGTGATTAATATAAATAGAAAAGCACACACTAGCATGCACTCATGCTTAACAGAAACACTTGACAAGTGTTGCAGTAAGCTATGAATTCAGATTACAAACGATTGAGCCAACGTAATGTAATTAGAAAATTTCTATAATGTCGTATTCCCAAATAACAAGGATGAAACAACATTGCAAAAACATTAAATGTTAATATAATATTAGTACTGAGGTTGAGTGGGGTCATTTGACACCACTCACCATAATGTAACTCCGTCTAGTGTCCCCGGCTACCCTTTTCCTTCGCGCAAATGTATGTATAAAACAACCCGACTCACCATAATTAGGCTCCATCTGGGGTCCATGGATACCCTTCCTTTCCATCTATCCTATCGAGGTGCATGTATGCGCAGAGGGTTATGGTTTGGGGCATATTAAGTGCTAAGATAAATTGATGGAAGAACAATTCAATTGTAAAAAGTGCCTGGGAACCACGCAAAGCACTGGCAAAAATATGAAGTCAACCAAGATAGCAGTGTGAGTTCTGGACCTAAAATTTCATCATCCTGCTAATGGTAGCTGCATCTGGGGTATCTGAAGGGCAGGTGATCCTTTTGGTTACGCAAGTTGAGCTGTCGGTCTGTCCCGCATATCTACAAGGTTCACATTTAAGACATGCCCCGAAGTTGGCCTTATTAGCCAAAGGAGTTTCATCCTGCTGACTCATATTCCCAAAGTCTGCTCATTTTCTTTCCTGCATTGGTCAAGACATTGGGTTCTCTTGAAGAGCACATTTGTCTAGGCAATTGTTGCTTTACATCCAAAAATAAATAAACCCTTGTGAATCCCGAAGTTCCCCAACAAATTAGATTTTTTGCCTTATGGCTTTTGCTTTGCCATCTGTCCGTACTGCAAGGATATCCTGTTGGTTATACATGAAGGGCGTTCTTTTGTGGATTCTTTGTCAAGTCCTTGTGACTTATTTGCCGAGTATTATTTAACTGATTGGTTGATTTTTTAAGCTAGATCTGGTCAGGTCTTTTGACTACAGTCAACAACTAAACTGATCACGAGGGACTGTGTCCACTCAGAGGCATCGGCAGACCTTCGAATTCAGCAAGTTACAACAATATTGTATACCAAACCCCCAATCGCAGTTCACCGCGACCGGGCGGGGGGCGGGGATTTTGCATTAATACGGATATTTGCTCCAAGGTTCTCATATGTAACGTAATGGATATTTCGGTTTACAAAGGTGCATGAGAGGGAGAACAGAATCAAAATGGGAGTAAAAGGTTCTGAGGTGCTGAATAGTAAAACCTTCAACTACTTGCACTCCAAAGATGTAGCCACAATGGTGAACCTCGTTAAATCTAAGTGTCGTACTCTATATTTTTGTCTCTCTCCACTTGCTCGTTGCAGTGTTCTTTTGGAGCACATAGGAATTTTAGTAGAGGAGAAGTTTATGATCATTTTCTGGTTGTTGTACAAGTATTAATGTCATAAATTGCAAAGGACATCTTAGCTAACATATATCTTTCTCTCTATGTTGACATTTCACACCTCTCATAGACATCGCAATTGCCCTACATAAAAAATTTAACTTCTGCAGGCCAGTATGCAAGACAAATCACAAAGCCTTAATATGTCAACATACGTAGTAATTGATGTGTCAAGAATAATGTCATCTTTACAAGATAATACAACTTTCACAATGCTAAGGTGGAAGAAAAAAGTACTGCACATCAATGCTATTGTCTATGTAAAGATAACAGTGCATGAATGACATACAACACAAAAACAAACAAGAGAAAACTGAAGGACGAAATGAAGCCCCAAAGGGCACACCAATTGACCCTTTGTGTGAGTAGTTTTGTTCTTTTCTTTTTTTTTTTTTTTTTTGGGTGGAAGGGGATTAGATCCATATACACCAAGGTATATTATAAACATAGTGGCTCTGAAAATTGGACATTAAGAATGTACCTTGCCCCATACGAGAGAAAGAACTATAGGTTTTCCTTAAACTTTCTTGCTCTTGGTAAGACATATTACCAATACACACAGCCCAACAACAGAATGATAATACGAACAAGCCTTCCAAACTTGAAGAAAGAACTGCACCATATAAGAGACACTATGTACCATACCCTAAATGTGGAAATGTATGGTGTGATATTCCCAGAAGGAAAAACAAAGAATCCAAAAGAGGAGTAAAAAGACCAATGAACAGGTATAGATGTGCATTAAATCAAGCATGGACCTTCCAAACTCTAAAAAACGTGTGCCACACATGGAAAGCCAATTTGATTAGATATCTAGAGTACAACTCACATACAACTCTAAAATTTCATCAACCAATAAATATCTGACTAATGGAAGCTACATGATTCACACAATCGTTGATCACACCCATAAAAAAATGCAGTAAAATCCGTGACATACTCTCTCCAATGCAGAAAAGATAATAATTTCTTCACCCGTCAGTTATCAACAACTGGCTAGACATTTACACACTTTAAGAGTAACACAAAAAACTCGTAAAAAACTAGCAAATCAAATGAAAACTATAATAGAAGTGTTGACCAAGCAATCATTCAAATTCCACACAATGCAATATCAGTATTCATAAACAAAAAATAACTTCAAGCAGCAAAGCATACCAGTCCTTGCACCCTTCACATTGCACCATCAGGTCATCCGGGTTATAAGGCATCTCACACTTGCAATACCTGCAAACCAAACCCAACCATTAGTTACAACCAACTACAAAAAGCTATTATTTTCACCTACATTAGCAAGCTAAATAACTCACACAGCGACGCGGTCGGGCGTGAACCCTCCGGTGGAGGCCTTGTACTCGAACCGACAAAAGTAATCCTCGGCACCGACGTTCTCGAGTTTAGTGTAATTCTTGAAAGAATGCACAATGCACTTGCCCTCTATGGTGTGAGCACTCTGCACATCAAAGTGGTCGGACAAGAAGAGCTCTTTGGCGCCGTGGAACTGCCTGCGCCCCCCGATCGACTCCTCGGGGCGGTAGTACCACCGCACCCTGACCTTGACGTTGTTCCGGTGGTCCGCCTCGAGCTTCTCCACGCGCGCCACGTAGGGCGGCTTGTCGGAGTCGGACGGCCGCATCAAAACGCAGTCTCCAGCTGTCAAAGCACAATCAGAAGTTCAGTAGACTCAAAATTGAAAAGCAGAAAGAGGAAGAGAGAGAGGGGGGTTACGTTTGACGAGTTTGTTGGTTCCTTTGATGGTGTAGGAATCGAGGTCTTTCTTGCCAGGTTTGGTCTTTGCCATCAAAATAACAAGGATTCAGCTTTCGTATTAGATTTACAGAGAGAGGAGATAATAGAGCTATGCGGAGAGAGTGAGTATGTGGGAGTGTGTGTTTTGGATTGTCGATAAAGTGATAGATTTTAGGGGAAATGGGGTGAATTAGAAGTTAAATTAGGGCAGGATATTTCCAAAATCTGTTTGTATTGAAGCAGAAGGATATTGCTCAAGGAACCCTAGTTGCTGGAGAAATAGAGTGGGAGAGTAGTACGATGCAGCCAGCGTGTGCGAGGAGAGAGAGAGAGAGCGGAGAACAGGGATTGCGAGCGCCGCTGCCGAGGTGGAGCGTGGGGAAGGGGGGAGTGGGGGGGTGAGGGGGTTGAGTATGGACAAAGGGAAAATGTTAGCTAGTTTAATTTGAAAACTTTTAAACTGGGATCACTCCTTATGAGTTATGAGATTTTTTGGTGCACTTATGAGTTACGAGATAAGTAATACCTATGGACCATTTTCGCGATAGATCTTTCCGGTATTTTGACGATGTTTGAGTTAGTGTAAAATTTACTGCATTGCGTTATGATATTATGATATTGAACTGTGACATTACACGTCAGACTTGTTGGATCGTGTAGTCTACGCCATTTCTTTAAGCGCACCTCAATATATTCCGCCTACAGACGTTTCTCGATTGATCACTTAGTATCTAGGCGATGTAAGGGTCTACGCAAAGTCCAGTACATTGAGTTGTGACATTATGCGTCGAGTCTCTTATGTGAGCTAGCACCCATATCTTCATCATGCACACCCTTATGGCAGGCCACCACACAGAGTATGTGACAGTTTGCTAGAAAAATAAAGATTGAAGATTGTGACAAAAGGTTTGTATGTTAACCTGCATGATGTTTGACGTTATTAAACTCAGCTACTCGAGTTTCAAAAATCATACTCAACTACTTGAGTTTCAAAAATTATACTCACCTACATGTAGTTCATATTTTAGTATCTCTAACTCCATCTTATTTAGATATGTCAAGAGTACCTTTACGAATCGTTCAATCCACAATTTTACACAGTGATGCGTATACATGTCTTTTCACATGTATAAAATAATAATGCCTAGCCAACAAAGAGAGTCTTCATCGATTAGATAGATGAGGGTGACTGATTGTGATGTTGTATTGTTGTTTTTGGATTTATTCCGGTGACATCAGATTGCAAAATTTATCACGAAATCTTAGGAATTAAGCGGTGATTCAGATGAAGAATAGAGATGAGATTCGCGAGTAATTTTCTGAGAGAGTGGTGGTTGTGCACTGGTATGAGTTTAGATATCGAACAAATTGCCGATGTCGATACCATCACCGCTAAACACAACTTCTGTCACAGCAGTCTTCACTAATGGCCCTTGACGAGGGTGGCTCCGTCGTTTCATACATGGCTTGGTGGTTTGGATGGTAATTGAGAGATGGAGAGGAAAAGAAGGAATCTCATTGGTTCAGTGGTGAACTGGAGTAGGAACGAAAAAAAATATCAACGGAGTATTGGAAAATGCAAGAGCAGTATTGGTCATTTTTTTATCTTTTGGTTAGAATAATGGGACAACTGCAATTTCTGAAATACAGAATGCAAGCAACATTTGAAAACACCAAACAAAAACGAGGCACATAGCTATTCCAAATCTCGCCCCACACCAAACTGAGCTGTGTGCCCATCTTTGTCCAAGAGCAGATGCAACTTACCATGAAGATCCATATATTTGACCCAAAATACGAAGGAGAGGGGGACGAGGACTAAATTGTTAACTGTTGACGCCTAAAATATTCTAGTTGAGAATTTCATCAACTCGGATCAAAATCTATTTGGGCAAATACCATGCTGTTGTTTCATCAGAATCTGTATCTTGAATTAAGTTAAAACAGCATAGTGATTTCAGTATAATCCAGCCTGATAATATTGACTTAAATCCAGATGAAAAAGTGAGAGCTGCATTCAAAACCTACCGAGTATGTCTGATTCATTTTGACAGCCTTTATGCAAGAGTTAGAGTTTCTGGATCACAACTGAATTGGCAAGGCCAGCCTGCTCTATAGTCTGGTCTGGATCTGCAAGCTGTTTTGGAGGGAAACCCACTGTCTGGAGTTGATAAGTCCTTGGCCCACCAGGCCTCGATGCATCAATGAAGCCACGAATATCTCTAATTGTATGGTGAGAGTTGAAGCGGGAAACCATTCGTGTGCCATCTGCTAACCTCAGCTGAATGGAGGTAGAAGGTAGTGCCTGATCCACGATTAGACCCATAGCTGGGTGTGGAGCAGTGTTGCGTGCAGGCGCATCAACAGTAGGCTCCGCTACTGGGTTGCTGCTGATGCTACCTAATGTTCTTCCCATGCCTTGAAACGGGATTTTACGCTTCTGTTGTACCTGCACAAAGGAAATGAAGTGTTACTCTAAGATTGCGTAGCAGATGCTGGTGCGGGGCAGTTGGGTGAAATGAAGAACATACAGGGCAGTCTTCCTCCTTCCTCATGAGACTAACATGGACTGGAGTAGTCCTATCTGTTGGCTCAAGTTCTTTCGGACATTCAGACTTCCTAATACTCTGCATTGAGAAGTAACTGGATCACAAGGCACATCCAACTAGTAGAAGAATATGAAGATCTAACGGATGTGATCAAACGTACTCATAAAAGAAAAAAGAAAAGGACTGAACTAAAGCTATAATAGGCCAGTTGGGTTGGCCTATTATAATAGGCCAGTCTCCACTCCACATAATAATAACATAGATAACTGGTCAGTTGTGTAGTCGACGGGCTGTGAGTTATCAAACTTCGCAAGGGCATTGTGAACAGCTTCCCAGTGTTATAGTAAAAACTTGTTATGTCAAGTTTGAACCCAATTATGGGTTTGCAAGAAAAAACAGGACCGTCACCAAGTTGTGATACTACCTCTAGGAAAGGAGCATTTTCCGGATCATTTAACCTCCGCAAAGGACCATCATCCACAGTAAACCCGTTGCTCCAAAAAGTGATGATGTGAGTAATGGGTTCACGTTGCTGAGGAGCAGTTGATACTGCCTCTCCAGAAAGAAGTCTTGCTGTTCCGGTAAAACTTCTTGAGCTTGAAGATGGCCGAAGGTGATCAGCAGGTCCTTCTACAGCTCCAGCCTGTCTAGCTTGATTGAACAAAGCATCCACGTCATTTCTTTTTGTAGGGTCCTGGACAAGCATTCCACTGCAAATATTGGCGCATGCAAGAGTTAATCCTCCAGAACGGTTTTGACCTACTATTTAAATAGCTTTATGATCGGAAGGATAAAGAACTTTACAACGGTCTTCGAACTGACAGGGAAATCCCTGTGCAACCACTGTATCTAATACAGTCCATATAATAACCATGCGCGTAGTAAAAAACCAGTGACATGCATGGAGAATATCTTTAGTGCTGTGCACATACTATAAGAGCAAACAATCATGACCTAACCAGACACCAGCAAAGGCCATAGAGCTCCAACAACTTAATTCACACTTATACTGCACGCATCAAAGTCATCACCTTGCTCCTTGCTAGTGATAATATCAACAAATCTCGCCCTTTTCTTCCAGACAAAGTAGGCTAAAGCAAACAACAAATCACAGAGGTTATTTGTTTCCACCTAAGAAGCACGGACACGGACACGGGTGCGGATACGACACGGGTGCGGATACGCCGATACGGCATTTTTAAAAATTTTAGGATACGGGTGCGGCGGGGATACGGCATATTTTATAAATATTTTTTTAATTATATATACTTAGTATTTATTTTTTAAACAATTTAAATTTTAATAATCATAATATATATATGTTTGATATATGTGAAAAGATATTAATATTTCAATCAAATTAGTGAGTTTTTAAGTTTAATGGGTTCTTTTGTAAAGTTTAAAGCTTTCAACCAAATTTGTGAAAATTTGTTAAGTTTAATGGGTTATTTTATAATATTAAAATTGAAGAACTGAACATTATAAAGTTTTTATGTGGTATCACTGTTATTTATTTAAAATATTGGGGTTGGTTTAAGTAATAACTTAACAATTGGGTTTCTTTAATAATATAACAAAACTATGTGGCAAAAAGTCAAAAGTCAGAAACAACACACCGACTCCTTCTCCTTGGCACAGATCGACTCCTTCTCCTTCTTCTCTGGCAGCAAGCGCACGGCCACGGCGAAGGCGAACGGCGCACGGCGAAGGCGAAGGGCGAACGGCGCACGGCGACGGCGAATCGGCGGTAAGTTCCCTTCTCCTTCTCCTTCTCCTTCTTCTGCTACTTCTACCTCTTCTCTCCGATGTCTCCTCTCAGATCGCCGGTGGTCGCCGAAGTTTCCGATGGTCGCCGGTGGTGACAGATCTGAGCCGATACGCACCCGATCCGCACCCGGGATTTAATAAATTAAAAAAAATAAAAAAATTTGGACACGCACCTGACACGCACCGGTGCCGCACCCGAGGCGCACCCGCACCCGACGCGTATCCGGTGCCGGTGCTTCATCCTAAGTGCCGCACCGGTGCTTCATAGGTTTCCACCAACAAGGCTAAGAAGATGTGAATAACCATTGTGTAGTTACTTAATAAGGATCGATTACATCACTAACGGTGAATGTAAGTACGAAACTGGCTTTACTCAAGCACGCATAAAGCTTATGAAACTGTAACAGGCTATCAGCAAGCACAACATATTCGCTTACACAAGTTGCATTTAGTAGTATGAATATGTGACAAGTGTTACCATGCTTTTCTTTACACTATTCTCCTTAAGTCTCAAAATCAGTTTTCCATCGAAGAGGCAAACCAGAAACGGATATTAGAGGAATTCACTAGGATTGCTAAAATGGGCTCCTTGACTTTGACCCTAATTCAACGCGTCAGTAAGTATCCTGCTTCACCATCGTCAATTGGCAATAAACAACTCTCTCTCACGCCTTTATCTTTGCCCTATCTCCCCCTAATCTTTCACCATGTATAGTCCGTATATCGTTTGTAAAAGCCGATATTTTGCCATTAGTTCTCGAGTTTCTGAAAATATCGTCATTATGTTCAAACTGTCGCATGTATAGTGTTTATACATGAGCGATTCGGGCAACGTTGACTCAGTTACGATACTGGATGATCAACTGCCGATAGCGTAATGCCAGATAGTTCGAACCATGAACTTAAAGTCTACTTGTCACAGAAAGTCAATAATATAGCAAAAGTTAACAAAATGACAAAATCAAAGCCGATAACCATGACTACCTCTAGTTATGAGATTGTAAGATTTACCTAGTGCAAAAGCTTTTCCTTAGCTGCAGCACTAAAAGAGCTAGAAATAATTCTTGTCCATAAGACACTTTAGGAAAGTAATAGCTCCTAACCATACAAGTGACTCCTGCCGACAACATTCGTAGAACAAGATCTGTTTCGAAGTGACAAGCCTTGTTAACATTTGATGCAGGATCCAAGCAAAGTATACAGATCACCTATTCTCGAAATGCCATAAGTCACATTGTAAACTAATTTTTGAGTTTGACAAAGTAAATTGATCAAGGGACAATATGAGATTAACAAACTGAATAATTGTATACTGCGTAAACAACAAGTTTATAGCTGACAGGGCCACAAAAGTAAGCCCTTAGCCCCTAACACATAAAACATGTCACATTAGGAGCCCAAAGCTTAATATAAAAAAAATAACCGGCATTTCCAATGTAGCAGGTTTTATGAATTAAGAATAACTATCTGACTCATAATGAGGAACTATCATCCTCAAAGGACTTTAATTTCGACAAGTTCGGTTGTTCAAACTAGTAAGAATAAGCAGAATGCTAAGCGGAATCAATTCTAGAGTTTCCAAATACCCCGTAACAATTTCCACAAAAATTAAAGCCAAACAATAGCCAATTATACAATTAACGACTAACGATATAGCAAAGTAATAGAAGTAAAGCGCTACCTCTTCTCGCCACCAGTGTAGTACTCCTGAGGCTCATCGGAGTCGCTGCCGGAGCCGTCCCTAGCCGGACGGTTCAGATCAGACAGCGTGCGAACACCGCCAGTGCCGCGGCTTCCAGACGGCTTCTTTTCGGCGGCGGGGGGCGGCTGCTGCCTGGACCGGAGATTGTAACTGGCCGGCTCGGAGGGGCGAAGGGGAGGAGGCGGGGAGGGGGATCGCGAGCGGGACGGAGAGGAAGACGGCGACGGAGAGAGGGACTGAGACGGGGAGAGGCTGTTGCCAGTGGCGGCGGCGGCGGTGGCGGTGGCGGTGGGGATGTGTGTGGTCTCGAGGAAGGTGGAGACGGCGGAGTCGAGGTCGTAGTTGTGGCTTTCGAGGAAGAAGAGGGCCTCCTGCTTGGAGGCGGAGGTGATCTCGGCGAATGTGTCGATCAGATCGGCGTGGGGATTCATTGCTTCTTCTGCTTGGCTTGCCATTTTGTCTACTTTGTCTTTTTCCGCTCAGGTCTGGTCACTGAATTTCTACTGGGATATGGCAAGGTGGGGTGCGTTTGGGCGTAAGGTAATCGGATTGGATATAAATGGGTAATGGATTGATTTTGTCAACTAGGGTGGCATTTACCAGAGTTTTCATTTTCAGTTTTTTTATCAGTTTTATAAAGAGATAATTGCATAAAATACCCCTGTGGTTTGGGGTCGTTGCAAAAAGACCTCTGTTGTTATAAAAATTGCAAATAGACACCTGTAATTGTAAGAGTGTTACAATCGTTAAAGAAATCATCCAAATTGACGGAGCATGATCTTCACTCTTTTAAAAAGTGCGTTTGAAAGATTTTAATACATTAAAAAGACTAAAATACCCTCCCCACTTTTTTCTCTCCCAATCAAGTCCCAATTTCTTCTCCAATCCAACCAAACCCTAACCCTAGCCGCCACTTTAAACCAAACCCCAAGTCGCAATTCCTGTCACCACAGAGCCCCATCCACCACCATCATCCCCAATTTCTACAACCATCCAGCCCCGACCACCCACCATCCCTAATTTCTGTCACCACAGAGCCCCATCACCAATTTCCCCAATTTTCAGCGCCAAGTGCGTCGCTGCCACCCACCGTGAGTTCTGCATCGCTAGACCCGTCATCAACCGAACCATTTGCACCGCCGCCAACCTCGCTATGAGCCCCAACCACCTGCGCCGAACCCAATCGCCACCCTAATCGCACGAACTCATATCTAGGGTTTCAATCGCATATTGCAATGGAAACCCTAGATCTAAGTTTGTGCAATTTGGGTAAATCAACCACATCTAAACCTAATCACATAGGTTTTATTCCACAAACAAATCCCGTCACATTAAAACTCTACAAGAATCGAGAAGAAGGCATTGCGGCAGTGAGATTGGTTTGACGACGAAAGGGAAGGCGATTGGTTTGACAGGGTTGTGGCGGCAACGAAAGTAGGGGGCTTGGACTTATGGAAGCGACGAGCATGGCTGGGTGGTGGTGGTAGGGGCTTGAGTGATGAGAGAGAGGGCTTGGGCGGCGATGAAGCGTGGGGCTTGAGTGGCAGCGGTTGTGGCTACGGTGGTGCTGCCGCCCCTTGTCAAGACTTCCTTCAACACACAAACAAAATTGGGTTTATATATGGGGGTATTTTGGACAATTTATTTAAATCGTTACAGAAACCGTCGGATGCAACACTTTTACAATTACAGGTGTCTATTTGCAATTTTTGTAACAACAGGGGTCTTTTTGCAACGACCCCAAACCACAGGGGTATTTTACGCAATTATCCCTTTTATAAACTGAATGAAACAAAATACACGTTTGCTAGATGTTTTTTTTTTCTCTTAGTTTTTAAAACTAGTTGGCAGATTGGCCCTGTTTTTTAAAACTCTATTTTGAAATTTTAGGTTTTTCAACTTTAGTTTTTGTTTTGAGATTTAATTTTTAAATTTTGTTAGAAGCAAAAAAAGGAGCATCATTTTTAAAAAAACCCATCACACAGAGCACCACCACCACCACTAACCCCCATATCTGGTATCACATTGCCAACACGGCCAGCAATCATCCTCACCACCACCACCATTGTCCCAACCATGGCCACCATCAATTCTTGCAGTTTGCCATCACCGTCGCCGCCAATTACACCTCAAAATCGGGACTAGCAGTTATCACGTCTGCGACAACCCATCAAAACCCACACGACCACCGACCGTCAGTCACAGCACCACCACCAACAACCCACTTTGCCATCATCCCCCCTCCCATACACGTGCACACTACCAGCAACGGTTATCACAACTTCCATGATCCATCAAAACCCACCGACCAACGACAACACCACTACCAACAACCCACTCCCCCCGCCCACATATTTGTGGGTTGGCCATCAAATTTCTATGCCCAGCACCACCACGATCGTCAGATCTTTGGTTGTAAAGGTCTTTGGCGTTTCGTCGTTGAGGCTCGATGAAGAATCGACGGTGGTGGAAGTCGGCGATAGGGTGGTGGTGGAAGCCAACGATGGCAAGGAGAGGTATGCTTTTAAGGAATGAAGAGTTTAAGAAGAAGAAGAAGAAGAAATGGTTTGAGGAAGAAATTGCAAAAATGAAATAATAAATAAATAACTCAAAATAGAAAACTTTCAGCCAAACATCAACCTTTTTTGCGAAAAATGAAAACTAAAGAGGTGTTTAGTTTTTGTTTTTGTTTTTTTTGCAAATTAAAAACTAAAAACCACAAGGGTTACAAACATACCCTAGATCGTCTCATCAAATGTGTTGGTTTCACCTATGAATCTAAACTCATCGATACTTTTGTTACAAGGATACGATACAAAATTTTAACTTATCTGCTTCTCTTCGTCTTCATTTACCGTTTACGCCCCACTCACAGCCAACACCACCATACCAAGCTGCCGCCACACTTACAACCACCACTTTCATGCTATAATTACCCACCATACACACAACGACAACTATCAAGATACCGCAACTACCACCTTAAGCAAAACCATATAAACAACTACCACTTGTTGCCACAGTTCAACTGCCATAATACCCACAAGTAAAACCAGTAGATCCGAGCGAATAAGGCAAAATGGTAGTGAAGATGGAACGGCGACAGAGCTGACAATATATGGTAACAACAACGAAGATGGAGATGGTGGTTGGTCACAAGATGGCCGGTCAAATCTTGGGCAATGGTAAATCCAATCTTCAATGTCACTGCGACGGCAACAACTACAAACATGTGTCAGACCTCCTGCCCTCACCAGCGACAGTGATGATGACCTACTACTCCCGCCAAAATACCCACTAGCACCACATTTTTATCGCCCCAATCCACCTTAATCGTCATTCCAACGCCGCCATCATCCAACCACTATTACATATGTCGCTACAGCCACGAATGCACCTAATCCAATCGACATCGCACCACAGGCAGACCATTTACTACCCATCTTATCGGTATCCTCCCACATCGCATAATCCGCATGTGGTTGAGATAAGATCATGTTGTCAAGATAATCCGCCATCCCCGGCCTTGTTCAACCCATAAAATCCTTCTCGTACTCCTTAGTTTCCTCATTCGCATCGAGATGGTCTAGGGTTTGGCTCGGCAATGGTTTTGGTGCTTTAATGACATCCAGATTGGTGTTGGATGGAGAACCGTGGTTGTTTTCCCTAGGTTTACATTGTGACCTTTGAGCGAGAATTTTAGGGAAATTTTAGGTTACGGAGATTTTTGACATAAAAAGTCAGATTACGTATACTGTTAATTGATCACCAATGTACAACCCACTTAAACCTGCTGGTTATTGGTTTTTAAAATAAATGACCCAGTTAAGACTTAATTATTAATTATATTGGTTTGAGTGAGTTTTAAGTGAATGAATTTGGATGGATAAATGGATTTGTGTCTTGATTGCAATCCCTAGATAGAGCCATTAAGTCAGGTTTTTAACCCCACAAGTCGAATCACTTTTCAAACTCAGGTAATGGCCTATCTGAGTTGTGAAACACGTCAGGCTTCCAAACAATATATATTTGTTCAAAAAACCAACTTGATTTGTGAAACAATAAATATTCATGAGTTTTTTTTACATCAATGCTGCAATTTTTATACTTATTTACCGGATTGCAACATTTTAAAACCTATTTACCAGCATACCACACTTTTGAAAGTTGTGTTTAACAACCACGATTTTACAGTAGAAAATGTGGTTCTAAATCACGTTTTCAATATATTGTTTCATTTTTTTCATTTATTTTTCCAATTTCAACAAAATTGAAAGAGTAAATTGGGAAAAAATAGAATTCGCAGTTGAAAAAACTGTTTCATAGGAAATCACATTTGAAAAGATGTGGTAGGAAATAATGTTTTCAATTGCAACTGTGGTCAATAATCACGTTTTCAATTACAATCATAGTATGCAATCACGTTTTCTTTTAAAAACGTGGTTTCTAACCACTATTTCTCTTGAAATCTTGTTTCTGTTATCATGTTTTCTACAATTTTCCAGGATATGATGCTAAAGCAGGTTGCAAATACAACTATTAACGTTGTTTTGAATCATGTTTTCCTATCATAAAAAATTAAAACCCTAATTTTTAAAACCCATGAGACGGGCTGGTTTTGGAAGAACATGAGACGGCCTGGTTTCAAACCCTAATTTTTTAAGACGGGCTTAATTTTAAGGTTTCAAAACCCTAATTTTTAAATTAGGGTTGGATTTTGAAACACTAATTTTTAAATCAGGGTTTGAATTTCAGGGTTTCTAAACCTTAATTTTCAAAAATTAGGGTTTGATATCCTAATTTGAAGAGAAAAATTAGGGAAGAGATAACTGCATGGCATTTGAAAATTTAAGTTCCTAAATCATGGGTAATTTGGTCTTTTTGTTTCAAACCGTTATGTATTTGTATTTTTCGTCTTGTCAACGGACATAAATGTAATTTGTTCAAACTATTGTCTTTACCTGTAATTATACCCTAGCATCAGGGACATAGGTGTAATTAGTCCTAATAACAATTAAATCCCTCTGAGCTTAAATTTATTCTACTTTTTCATACATTAGCTTTGAGAGCACCTAATTTTCATTCTCAAACACTTGTCCAGATTCTTTTCCCTAGAAAGTTCATTAGTGACAAAAAAAAACTAACTTATATGTGACATGTCAGTGCATTGACAACCATTTTGAGGCGTGAATAGACTTTCCTTAAGCCTTTTCACAACCATATTGATTGCTATAAAAACTTTAAAGGGGAAAGTGACAGCTTTTAGCAAGGAGATGGTTTGAGAAAGTAGAAATAGACATCGTCGAGATGGCTTAAATGATCATGTAGTGCAAAGGTTGAAAAGATTGTGACTAGTCATCGGTAAAAGTGAGTTACCTTGTGAATCTCGGGTTGCTAAGACTTTACAGGTAGTGGTAAAATTAGGAATTTGATACTAAAGAACATACATACTCATTGTTGTTGTAACCAAGTATATATATCGTACAAGTTAGGATTAGCTTTTATTTCGGATTAAGTCACTCAATTACATTGAGGAGAATCATGAACTAACCATTTTTAGTTATCTTCATCTGAACATAAAGAACTACAACATACAAAATTTTAAACGTAAATTACAAACAAGCAACATTGTCAACATGACCACACTGATAAATAGGTTAGTCTCGATACAACCATTTTCAGTCGTCTTCATTTGATATTGGAGCATCAAAATTAGATCTAGGTTTAAAGCTCGTGTTCCGCTATACTTGTGCTTCGTTGTTGTTGCCATCTGCCAAGCTTTCACGTGCCATATGACGCAAGTTATGCCTATTTTGGCAAACTCTCATTTATTATTTTCTTCACATATACAATGCAGTGCTCGTTCAAGCTTCACATGTATATTCCAAGGCATGTTGATTGCCATTTGTCGAGGTATGGATATATTCATGTATCGTGAATCAGCTACGTGGACCTCATATTCATTTAATTAATAAGACCATTCTGCATGTAATGCATTAACATGTTATGATGGGTAATGCAAGTTTGGATGCAATGGATAGTGAAATTCACCTTCGCCCGCTCAGGAACAACCCATTCCTTCAAAGATCTCTCGTCGAGTGTATGAAAAGTCCAGAGTTCTTACACAAATGGGGATTATGCCACTCTATGCTTTTCCCCTTCATCAACTACATACACGTACATAAAGCTTGAAATTGGATCACGCTAATAAATGCTACATGTTCAATATTTATGACGTGTGACAAGTCGTTTTAAGTTTCCTTAAACTAGTTGACAAAAAGCCTTTGCAAATATATCAGTTTGTAGAAGTGGTAACTTATTAAGAGCTTTATCAGTCCTTGAACAGTCATTCTAAGTCGAAGGACAATTCATGATTCTAAGTCGAAGGACAATTCATGATTAAAAGTCTACAACTATAACTAAAGTATAACTGATGCTTGTCGGATTGCCATTCCAAGCCGAAGACCAATTCACCATTAAAAGTCTTTGCTTTTGCAGAATGATTCCAATCCCTTCCATCAATTTTTTGTATTTGCGAACTTGAGTAGCCTTCTTAGCAGCCAAGTAATCTTTTTAAGCTCTGCATTACTGATTTTTTTTTTGTAAAATTGCTCAACTATGCCTCAAGCAAAAACAATGATGGGCATAACGTGGCTGCCAGAACCAACTTCTTTTCACCGTGCTTACTATAGCAGGATGACGTGTGAGATCAAGCAAAGATCCTTATTAACTAGGGACAATATAATCTCTGAGATGTTTAACTAGGGACAATATAATCTCTGAGATGTTGCAAAAACCAACTCCAACTATCATTGTTCTCCCTTTCAACAATAGCAAACGCAAGTGATAAGATTTGGTTATTTCCATCGGTTGCTACGACAATTAACATAGTACCTAAGTACTTCCCACCAAGAAATGTGCTATCAAAACAGGACGTTAGAACCTAAATCCCATGATTCACGGGTTAAATGCCAAAAAACTCGTTTAATGTGTTTTGCATTAGTATCTGTCGTAGGTTTAGGGTCGTGTGTGCCATCGTTATATTTTTGGATGGCTGCCAAAAATCTTGGCAATATCCGATACACTCTTCCCAATTCCCAAATAAATATATGCAATTACAGCAACTTAGGCTTTCCACACCTTTCTACATAATATAGTGTATTCATACTTTTCCTTGACAAACTACAATTAATGAGGTAGTTCTGACCATTGGATTCGCTTCAATTATACTGTGAATCATCAATAACTTAAACGGTGTTGGTCTTGGTTCAAGGCCTCCCTCAAAGGACATATACGAAGTCCATAATAATGCATAATTTCAAAATATCTATGACACTTCTTACATGTTGCATGGAGGTTAAAAGTACACTTATTTGAAAATACATTTTAAAGCCATCATAGTCGGAATGACTCCTTCACCTTTTAAATCCATTATGCTTGATGTGGTACCTTAAAATAGCCTTTGAAAACTCGTCTTTATATTAGACCCACTCTTAACTCAACATGCTCAGGATGCCATACTCTAGCATCAGTCCCTTCTAGGGAACTTGTAATAAGCACAGTCGATGTTGAACCAATGTCTATTAAGAATTGTGCTTTGGGCTCATGCAGACGTCTCTGAACTTCGATATAAAAAATATACCATTAACATCACCCTTCCCATCGTCATCTTCATTCACCCTCTATATGAATGCATCTTTGTCGCCCTCAGAATCCGTCTTCTCAGAACAGTGGGCTCAACGATGGCTGATGCCTCACTCCCAAAAAGCAATCATGCTTTTTAGTGGTAAGATTAGAGAGCAAACTTGACAAGTCACACTTACACCTGGAGATGGGGCATTGGAAGGCTTGCCACAACAAATCACGTCGACGTTGTTGTCAACGGGTGATAATATCAAACTCTGTGTGGCAGGATGGGCCATAGATGTCCAGCGAAAGCTATTCGAAAAATCCGAGAATCCAGATTTTATTCGTGGCCTTTTCAAACTAAATTTCAGCAAACAAATATGCAAATTCATCTAAGGCCATGTTTGTTTCACGAAAAATGCTTCACAGAAAACATTTTCCGGAAAACGTTTTTCCGGAAAATAGCAATTCCTGAAAATATTTTCATAAATTTTATTTTTCAATCCTTTGGGTGTCGTGCAATGATACAAATATCTATACAAAAAAAAGATATATTTTTCACTATTTCTGTTGTTGGGCATCGATGTGTGCGTGTGTAGGTAGTGGGTGGGTTGGGTGTGTGGGGGTAGGGGTGGGGCGTGTGTGTGGGTGGGTGGGCGGGCAAGCAGGCGTGTGTGTGGGCGGGGGTTTGTGTATATGTGTGTGTGTGCGCGCGCGCCGGGGGGGAGGGTGTGTGTGTGTCGGCGGGCGGGCGAGCACGCTCACGTGTGTATGTGTGTGTGTGTGTAGGGGGGTGTGAGAGAGTGTGTTCAGTGGTCCGGAAAATGACTTACCGTATTTTAATCGGTAAATGGTTTTCCGACATTTTGTTGTTTAAAATAAGTTGATTGGAAATCATTTTCCATTGAAAAATCTTATGCATGCACCAATCACCGAAAAACCTTTTTCAGAAAATGATTTCCATGCACCAAACACCGTGAAAAAAAACTTTTTGCAAAAAATGTTTTATGTGAAACAAACAGGGCCTAAATCCCCCTAACAGACAAATCAAGCTACTTGACGCTTCTCTCGTTGTTTAAAACTCGAATCGGATTTGAGATAAATGAACAAGTTTGTTCTGAGGCTCGTTAGATTGCTAAACTGCATTCTGGAATTCATTTGTGGTCGGCTGAAGGGCTTCACAACCCACTTGATCACGTTATGAAGCTCTTGACTAAATTTGCAACTAATCGACATGCTCGTTTCTTGAAAAATGTACTAAACAAACTAGTAGCACATTAGACAAGTTAAATAGTAAAAAAGCAAGTGTGATGTTTGATAAAGCAATTGGACAATTTTGTTTGACAAAGTGGTGGTTTTCGAAAAAATAAAAATTAGTTGTGGTTTTTTTTTTTTTTTATGAGAAACAATAGGTGGATGTTTGTTAAAGCAAATTTTGTTTTAAGTTTTCTTTCCTCATTATTTTTTTATTTTTCCTTAAAATGTTCTCTTCTTATCCAACAAAACCTCTAGCCACGTCCACTGCCAATCACCACCACCACCACCCCCTTTATCAAATCACAGATCTGGAATGATGATGGTGTGATTGCTGAAGCTTGCGAGCATGATGGAGGTGACGACGATGGCCGCAATGTCTGATATGAGTGACGACGGTTGGTCGATGCAGATCTGCAAAGATGATCGGGTGGAGTAGATCTGCGACAGTGGGCAAATTTGGGATGTTGCGATGGGGGTGACGGGGTAGGAATGTGAGTGGTGACGGTGGTGGGGTGGCGACGCTGGTCTCGATGATGGTCGCGGGTGTGTGCGGTCGACTGTGCTGAGTGGTGGTATTGACGACAGTGGTGGGATGTTGGCAGTGGTTATGGTTGTCAAGGGCAGTGGCCGACGATGGTGTGTGGTGATGGTGAAAATGGCAGTGGTGGTGGGCCATGGTGATGGCTGCACGTCTGGTGGTCATGGTGGTGCTCTGCGTGTGATGGGGGTTTTGTTAAAATGTTGTTCATTTTTTTGCTTCTAACAAAATTCGAAAGTTGGATCTCAAAACTCAAAACTCTAAAATGAAATTTTAGCAAACAACGTCGTTTTAAAAACTGATTTCAAAACTGAAAGAAAAAAAAATAGAAACGGTCTGTCAAACAGGTTTAACCCACTTACAAAACTGGAAAAAAAAAACCCCTGTCAAACGCTACCTAAAACTTAAAATCTTCGATGATTTTTAATAATTGCGTTTGATAATGCTTAACCTTATATCATTAATTCTTTCAACAAATAGACCACTTAGTTTTAAGTATGATATTCGTGAGTTACTGAACAAAATTTTATGTCAAATGCTACCACAACCAAACAACCATGCAACACGACATCCACTACATTAACGCCACCATCACAACCATTATGTTCCTTTTGCTACCACTACTACAGCTACCACGACCTAGCCGTCACCACTACCACCACCACATTACCATAGCCACTACCAACACCATCAACACCATGAGGACACTGCCACCTCCACAACTTCATCGCCGACGCCACAATGTCCGTGTCCTCCAAAACAATCTCCTTATCCACAACACCGCAACTGCCACCGTAGCCGTCATGTCTCGCCACTGGCCACCACATCTTCGCGCACCTTTAACACCACCATCTCCAGCACCTTTTCGCGCCGCCAACATTTTTACTCTATGATCACTGCCACCACCAACACCATCATGGTTTTGCAAATAATGAAATTTATAGAAGACACACAAAAACATACACAAATCCATAAAATACAACAATTCCAAACATCTAATTTTGGTTTACCAAACACGTTCTCTTATTTTCCAGTGAGAAAAATTCATCCGCTTAAAATTCTAAATTTTACAAACTTGGCTCAGCACTTTAGTTTTATCATTTACCATCATTTGAAAGAAGAGTACTCGCAGCCGCTATGCTTATGTGGTGCAATCATTAAACTAACGTGGTTGTACAAAGCATTTTAAGGATCTAAATTGCGGTACTTCGGCACATTTGACATAATACGTTGACAACATATTACCAAGCTTCTCAAAAGAATCAATTGTTCCCACCACCATCATTCCTACTGCTTGTAAGGCGAGGGACAACAACAGGTCCGCCACGGACCTTTTCAAGAGCAAAGCTTATCCTCAATGGTCGACCTAAAAGTGCCTGCAAGTTAAGCCGCCAAGGTTGAAATTAAATTTCATTTCATCACATAATAGCTCACAGAATAGCAGGATTACAGGAGCAGGTTATCTCTAGCAGTAATAAGCATCTACTCACCTTTCCATCCATGGAATCCTTCGCGCACCCGGCATCATCTTCGTTTGTAAATGAGACAAACCCAAAACCTCTTGATCTACCACTTTCTTTGTCGTACAATATCCTCACTAACAAATATGCATTTTCTTAGATTCGATATTAGTTTTATGCAGCACACATTTTGCAATATCTGAACAGGCAGAGTCCACAGACAACGGAAGTCATCACAATGCATATTTGAAGCTCATGATCTAAGCTTGATATGCAACATCAACAATGTATTCAAATTACACAATGCTTATTTGTCAAGAAGCAACATAGTGACTGGCTAATCAATTAGTTACGAACCTCAAATATAATGTATTTGACGTTTATCACCTTTCATTATGAAAGTCAATGAACACTTCATAACAAGGCAGCCGGCATATGCTCCTATATCCTCATCCATTCCACAAAACATACTCGGTTAAGTTGGGAACATATCAACCAATAAATTAGTACCTAGATAAACCCCATCTTCCTCTTATTTTTTCACACGTTAAGCCTGCTAGCAAGGTACCACTGTCAATCTTAATAAGTTCCCCCGAGGCAGTGCCCTACGTATTAAGCTGAATACATAACAAACAAAGAGAGAACTTATGAAGAAATCTTAATCCAGCAAATACAATGAAAAGTCATCTTGTTGCCATGTTTATCTCCACTCCACTCCTCTATTTATGTTTCCTTTTCCTGTGCCATAAATACTGCTATGTCATTTGATTTAAGCATAAAGCAAAATCTCTTTTTCTGGAAAATGCCTTTTCGAGAAGATATTTTCCTAACTTCTTTGGCCGAAAAACTGTTTGGTACGATCCAGAAGAGAAAAAATGGTTGGGCCGTGGTTCACAGTTCAGACCATTTGGGCTTTCTCATTGACTTTTGGGGCAATTTGTTTCGATCAAAGTCTCTGTATCCTCTTCCTCAGAATATATATTACGTACAATTTAAAAAATCTTTTCTAATAAGTTTTCAATCTTCATTTCAATTTTCAAGTTGCTTTTTCTTTTTCTCTTAACTTTGAGTCTTTGATGTACTTCATAGCTGGAAGCTTTTATCATATCCTTTCAGTATAGATGTAATGCTTTACACACACACAGAAAAAGCTTATTCTTGAATCTAAAGACGTTATTCTTGAACAAATAAGGATTTCCTAATCCAATAGTTAAAAATGGGGACAATTTTAAAGGAGGTAATTCAATTGAATAAGCTATTTGTTCCTAATGCCATAGTATAGGAACAAATAGCTTATTTGGGAACAAAAAGCTTAATTAAAAAAAGAGGTAATTCAAGCTCTATAAGGACAAAAAGTTTAAGCTAGAGGAGCTGTGAGGGAGGAAATATATGTATATATTTTTAGTTCGCAAATGAATGAGTATTATACATGTATATTATTAATGAAAATTCTGAGACGGTACTAAGACAATACCGACCAATTTTACGGAGAAAACCAGTATGCACTCCGATTTTCGTACTATATTACCGCCAAAGCACTTCATGACAAACTTAGATCGGGAGGTGAGTAATGAATCGAATCAAGTTTCTTTTGTTTTTGTGCTGGGGTGGGATGTTAAGGCCTTAAGGGGAAACCTTGGCCCTGTTTGTTTCAAGGAAAACATTTTCCGGAAGAGGTTTTCTTTATTTTCCGTTGTTTGGAGTGTTTAGCGAAAAACTATTTCCAGAAAATGTTTCTGGTTCATACAAAAAGTAGGCAAATATCTTGGAAAACGATTTACGGAATTAGGAATAGGAAGTCATTTTTCAAATTGAAGACCGTCTCTCTCTCTCTCTCTCGACCGGACCCCATCAGAAGTGATTCCGACCGGCGCCGCCGCCACTGCACTACCGTTGCTAGCGCAACCTTCTCCACAGCCCATCTGCATCCTCACAAAACCAGTCGTCACCATAGATGCAACGGACATCAGCATCAATTGCATAGATTATTGCTCATAGTTGGGTCTTGTGCTTCAGGCTCCTTGTTGATTTAATTGGAAGGCTTCGGTTTGTGAAAGTGGATGTGGGGTTGATCGATGGTTGTGGATAGGTGGGTGCTGACATTTACTGCTTGAGGTGATGCCGACCCGCTGGTGTTGGGTGCGGTGGTGAGTGAGTGGTGTGGTGCTTGGCATTGAAAATATGGTGGTTTGTTATCTCGATCCAGTGGTTTTGGGTGTTTCTTGAGTATCGATCTTGGAAGGTATAGTGGTGGTGTGTGGGCGACTAGTGGTGGTGTGTAGGCGACCGGTGGTGGTCCTAACTAGTGGCGTGGTAGGTGTTGGTCATGGTGATGGAGTTGGAGTTGGAGGTTCTGGGTGTTTGACCACCGGTGGTGGTCGTAATTACCATGTCTTGTGGTGCTCAGAGAGGTCCTTGGGTTTTTTGGTATAGGCTGTTCTATTGTTTTTCCTTTCATCTTCCAAACAACGGAAAGTAAAATTTATGAACACGTTTTCAGGAGTCCCGAAAGTATTTTCCGAAAAATATTTTCGGTGAAGCAGTTTCCATGAAACAAACGGGACCTTTGACTTCAATAATTGAGATATGCCTTCCCATAATAGTGAAAAAGAATAAGAATAAACTCCACCTAGACATTGCGCACTCCCTACTGATTTCTCGACCATTTGATTATCATCTTGAATAAAGCCAGTTCCCTGTTAAGTTAAATTGGATCACCATCTTATTGATAGTTCAACTAATAATCAGGCCTAAAATGGATAATACTTCCTCAAGTTTTGCCAATAGAAGAAGTTGCCACGCATTAGTAGAATTAAACAAGTGAGTATTCCCTCCTACTCCATCTGCCCTCAAGCTGATGACCATCCTTTCCAAAATTTTCACTCATTCAAAAAATAAAAACAGCTAACCACTGAAAAGTGGTCCACTTTTCTCCTTAAAATCACTGAGAAGTTCTATGAACTATTTCAGTGACTAAATAAAAACAGCTAACCACTGAGATCCCATCACCCCTCCTCAAAATAACTCGATCATAACAGGGTAAAAGATGGTAAAACCGTTTCCCAATTCACCACCAATCATACTTTCGGCAACCCCAAAGCATCATAACAGTATGCACCAGTCAGGCATTTCAACAAACACCTAGAGAGCTAAAAGAATACATGAACAAAGTACAAGCAATGTGAACGTTCGTCGAACAATCTTACCTTCGGTAACCTCCCCAAAAGAAGAGAAAGCGTCCTTCAATGATTTCTCGTCCATTGACCATGATAAACCTAAGATCTCCACACATCAAATACCATGTAAGAAAACTGATAGATAACATGAAAGACATGTATATGTTTGAGGGTGCAAGAGACGAACCAGCAACGAAAAGTTTATTATTGGGATAAGGAGACGAAGTTGAGGCGAAAGAAGAATAGGAACGCCATTTTGAAGCTGCTTCGTTAACTGGCACAAGTAATCTTCTCGTCAGGTGTGCCAAACTGTTCTTCATTTTGCTGACAAAGCCAATTCGCCCAGTTTTTGTTTACTGTTTTTCGAAAGAAGCTTTCTCTAAGTAGCTGAGCTTGGGCTGTTTAGACATGGAACCCATGTCAGAGTGGGCTGATTGAGTTGGGTCTTTGGCGGGTGGTGTTGGTTTAAAACTGTAAAACGAACCAAAAAGTTACTCGACCCTCGAGTATAGATCTTCGTTTTTGAGCCAAGTAAACCAAGCTTGAACAAGCATTGAAGTCCATTGGCGTACTAAACTGGGTCGGTTCATGAAAGATCAATTGAATTCAGATTGCACAATTGAATAGCCTTTACTATTTACGGTCCAGATCTCTTTTTCTTTGATTTGGTGAAATGTCTTTTTAAGCACAAGGAAGCTGAAACAGTAAAAACAGGGCAATTGGCCCTTTATCTATTTACACACGGTGAAGCAAATTTTAAAGAGTCATTATTGTAGCACGATCTCAGGAATCTGCCAAGCCATGCAGAGCGTCCAGTTAGCCTGGTTTCGTGGAGCTTTTCGCCAAATGAGAACTGAAACTTAACCCATTATTCAATCGACTTCAGTACCTCAGCTTCACTTCATTGAAGACTAATGCTCCTTTCTGATATGGGAAAAATACCATTGCATAAGATGAAGACACGTGTCTTCATCCGAGAAGAATAAAATTGTTCTCTAAAATCAATAGAACAGTTTTATTTCCATTATTTCTAGTAACTCCCTAGTAAATGGTACTAAACTACCCATTAAGTAGTTTAATACTCCACTTATTGGAGTAACCCCCTCATCAAGAGAAAATAATTAACGTATTAAAAGAAGTACTATATAAAGAGAAAATGAGACATGGACAAAGGTAAAATCACCCTTGATAAATTAGATACTCACTTTGATACGATTTTCTGACTTAAGCATCAGAGTTTTCCTCGCCGGAAACTCTTCCGGCGAGTCACTGGTGTTGGCTGTGTTGTGCAGGTCTATTCACAAGGAAGTCAAGTTGCGTCCCAAATTTCATCTGCAACATTTTGGCGCCATCCGTGGGACCGATCTTGTGAATAGACAATGGCCGAAAATCCAAACCCTCCTCCAGTAAATCAAGATGGTGCGCTTGCTTCTAGCTCATCATCTTCTTCTGAGATCCGTAACTTGGTTCGCGGTGGAACCACTTCTCAAATACGCCCTGATCGCGGTAAAAGGGGTTGCCAATACTCCAATGCCCACCACGATGCCAATCTCACCTCCGGCAAACCTCGGAGCTGCTCTCCCGTTGTCATTGCCATCCGCTGGCCCATCAGGACTTCCAACTCTCATAGAAACGACGGCAGCTGCCACTTACACGACACCCGCTCCCGGGAGCTTTCAAGTTGACCTTTTGGTTGTCATTTCTACAATGCAAAAATCCATTGAGAAGCTGCAAGCGGCAATTGAACAACGGTCTGAACCACGTTTGGACCCACATCCAATGCACAAAAACAACCGATTCGTAATTGCCTCATATCTTCTCAAGAGGAGAGGCACGAAGGTACAGCTATGTACACGCATGACCCGAATCAGCATTTCATCCACCTTGATGATGAGCAGTCAGATGATGAGCGGCGTAATCCTCGACATAGAAGGCAAGAAGACTCTTATGAAGTCCATTCTAGGAGAGACACATCTAGGCGACCGGATGTAAACTATCCTGAAGCTTCATCCACTCGAAGGACGGTGCTTATCCGTTCTAAAGAAAACCGACCTGAATTCTATATGAATGCACCTGTCATAATTGGACGTCCATTCACGGAAGACATAGAATTCTTTCTGACTCCAGTGCATTTCAAGATGCCCCAGTGTGATACATATGACGGCACGGGAGATCCAATGGAGCACTTAGCCCGCTGTACATCATGCATGAACTTGCACCTTGTCCCAGATCAAATCATGTGTCGAGCTTTTCCTGTTACACTAAAGGGAGCCGCACATGCCTGGTTCCAACATTTAACACCTCGCTCCATATCCTGTTGGGCACAGTTGGCTGAATCTTTCTGTGGAAATTTTCTGACAAGGCAGATTCAGGGGAAAAACTCCTCAGCTCTTTTCCGTATAGTACAAGGGCCTAAAGAATCCTTGAAGTCCTATTATGCACGCTTTAACGCAGAAAAACTCCTTATTGATCATCTTGATTCTGGAGTAACCTTCGTGGCTATGGCCAGAGGAGTACGACCAGGAACGCCCTTACGTTTTTCGCTAAACAAGCGACCTTCGAAGAATATGACTGATCTTCTAGACAGAGTAGAAAAATACCTCCGAGCTGAAGAGGACTCAGCGCACCCTCAGGAAGAGCCAAATTCTAACCAGAAGCGACGAGATAGGACTGATAGCTGTAATCCAGATAGCGAGTCAAAGCGGCCACGAGTCACGATGCCCAGACCTTTTACGCCTTTTACTGCCTCCCGAGAGCACATCCTTAATCAAGTCAAAGGACAAAACATTCTCAAATGGCCTAAACCTATGAGAATGCCGACTGACAAAAGAGATGAAAAGTTGTACTGCCACTTTCATAAAGATCACTGTCATACTACTAAGGAATGCAAGGTCCTCCAGCGTGAGATCGAGAGTCTCATTAGTAAAGGGCATCTCAAGCAATTTGTCAAAATAAATAACCGACAAGGACACATGGGAAATCAGAGGAGACCAGAAGAAGCACATCCGAAGGATCCTCCTGTGATCAACACCATTTCTGGAGGACCAAGCGCAGAAGGACGCAGGAGGACTAACCAACTCTTCTCGCAAAGCTTACGCTCGACAGGTTAATCTAACTCAGGGTCCTGCTAAGCGGCCGAGAGCTTCAACGTCGCTGGAATTTAATGATTTCGATCTTGAAGGAGTGATTTGTCCCCACGATGATGCCCTTGTCATCACTTTGCAAGTGGATGCGTACAGTGTTAAACGCATTCTAGTTGACACTGGCAGCTCCGTGGACATTATCTTTGAAGAAGCCTTCTCACAGATGAGAATCTCTAAAGAAATGGTAAAACCCATCTCTTCACCTCTATATGGTTTTACAGGAGCATTTGCCCCTGTCGAAGGCGTCATTCCACTTACAGTCATTGCTGGAACCACACCTCTTCAGAGTGTTCAGACCATCGACTTTCTTATGGTCAAAGTCAAGTCGTCGTATAACGGAATTTTAGGACGAACATGCCTTAATAAGTTGCGAGCAGTCGCTTCCACTTATCACCTCACAATGAAATTCCCCACACCACAAGGGGTTGGTGTAGTAAAAGAAGATCAAGCGATGGCCCAAAAATGTTATATAGCATCATGCAAAGTAGAGACGTTCAACATAGACGATCAACGTGATGAACAGACGATGAAGCGCGCTACCCCTATCGAAAAACTGGTATCCATACCACTGAAGGACGAAGACAACGAGCATATATTGCGAATATGATCTACCTTGGAACCCACCATCTGGGATCAGCTGATCACTTTTCTTCGCTCTAATGCAGATGTCTTCGCGTGGAGTGCAGCAGATATGCCAGGAATTGATCCATCTGTGATCACCCATCGTCTTTCAGTTGATCCTAAGCACAAACCAGTTCGGCAGAAGAAACACCATTTTGCTCCGGAAAGACAGGCCATAATCAAATAAGAAGTAGACAAGCTCCTGATGGCCAGCTTCATCACAGAAATTGACTATCCAGAATGGATAGCCAATGTGGTCATGGTACCCAAGGCAGGCACTGACAAATGGCGCATCTGCATCGATTACACAGACTTAAACAAGGCATGTCCCAAGGATAGCTATCATTTGCCACGTATCGATACTTTAATCGACGCCACATCTGGACATGAACTCTTAAGTTTCATGGATGCCTTCTCCGGGTACAACCAGATCCAGATGCAGGAGGAAAGTGTGGCCAAAACGGCCTTTATCACGGATCAAGGCCTCTTTTGCTACAAGGTCATGCCATTTTGATTGAAGAATGCTGGAGCTACTTACCAGCGACTAGTTGAAAAAGTTTTCAAGCCCTTGGTGGGCAAGAATATGGAAGTGTATGTGGACGACATGCTCGTCAAGAGCTTGTGAGCAACAGACCACATCTCAGATTTGGAAGAAAGCTTTGCTTTATTACGCAAGTATCGCATGCGCCTCAACCCGGCAAAGTGTGCTTTTGGGGTATCCTCTGGAAAATTTCTGGGCTTCATGGTTTCTCACAGGGATATAAAAGCTAATCCAGAAAAAATCAAAGCCATTCAAGATATGGCAGCACCGCGAAGAGTAAAGGAAATTCAAGTATTGACGGGTTGTATCGCCGCCCTAAACCGTTTCCTTTCCAGATCGGCTGAGCGGTGCCTCCCATTCTTTAATGCCCTCAAAAACATCAAAAAATTTGCGTGGACAGCTGAGTGCCAAGCATCCTTTGAAGCATTGAAAGAATATTTGGCATCCCCACCTCTTCTCTCCAAGCCGATTGCAGGAGAAATGCTCTTCCTTTATCTAGCAGTAACCGATTTTGCCGTCAGTGCGGTACTCGTCTGAGAGCAGGATAGCAAGTAATTCCTCATTTATTATGTGAGCAAAGTACTTCAAGGAGCCAAATTACGCTATCCCACTACAGAAAAGCTCGCTTTTGCCCTTCTCATGGCCGCGAGGAAGCTCCGTCCATACTTTCAGACACATACAATAACGGTGCTCACAGACAAACCACTCAGACGGATATTACACAAGCCTGACTTATCCGAACGTCTGGTTCCATGGTCAATTGAATTGGGAGAGTTCGACATACAATACAAACCTCGTCTTTCTATTAAAGGTCAAGCATTAGCTGATTTTATTGTCGAATGTACCCTTCCAATTGATGAAGTCGAATCACACGTCGCCCAACCAGAAGTGTTTGCATGGACGCTTTACATCGATGGTTCATCAAATACTATGGGCAGTGGAGCATGACTTATTCTCAAAGGACCAGATGGACTCATTGTTGAATATGCCCTCCGTTTTAATTTTCAGGCATCCAACAACGAAGTTGAACATGAGGCTTTGATAGCAGGAATGCATCTAGCTCACGCCATGAGAGCACAAACACTTTATGCTTATAGCGACTCTCAGCTTGTCGTGAAACAACTGTCAGGCGAATATGAAGCCCGCGACCCAAAGATGGCTGGTTATCTTCATAAAGCAAAAGAACTTGCAACATCCTTTGCACAGTTCTGCATTACTCAAATCAGTTAGGTAGACAATGTATCATTTGATGCACTTTCTCGTCTAGCTTCGCTTGACCCGTCAGGTTTTGGTCGTACAGTCCATTTAGAACTACTGCATGAACCGAGCATCGTTGAGCGTGAAACTTTGCCATATGCGCAGGAATCATCTTGGATTGATCCAATCAAAGATTACCTTCAGAACGGTACCCTGCCTATTGACCCAAAGGAAGCCAGAAGAATCATTTCACGCTCAGCTTGCTACGCGGTAGTTGAAAATGTACTTTACAAGCGATCGTTCACTCTCCCTTACCTTCGGTGCCTCACCCCAACGGAGGCAGATTACGCTCTTCGTGAAGTCCATGAAGGCATTTGTGGCCAGCACCTAGGGGGACGAGCCTTGGCTCACAAAGTCCTTCGGCAAGGGTACTATTGGCCGACCATGCAACATGATGCCTTGGAATATACAAAGAAATGTGATGCATGTCAGCGCTTTGCCTCTATTCCTAAACAAAAGCCCAATCCTCTAACCATGATGAAAAGCCCAATACCTTTTGCAATGTGGGGGGTGGACATATTAGGCCCTTTTCCCCCGGCCTCTGCCCAACGTAAATTTGTAATTGATTACTTCACCAAATGGGTAGAAGCTGAGGCATTGGCTACAATCACGAAAAATAAGTGCGAGGATTTCTTGTGGCGCGCTGTTATCTGTCGATTTGGCATCCCACATGTGCTCATCATTGATAATGGGAAACAGTTCGACAATACAACATTTCGCACATTTTGTGCTAATTTAACTATCGAACATCGTTTCACCTCAGTGGCACATCTGCAAACGAACGGACAGACAGAGGTTACCAACCGTACTCTCCTACAAGGACTCAAGAAAAAATTTGATGGAGCGAAGGGGTTATGGGTGGAAGAGCTGCCTAAAATTATTTGGGCATACCATACAACGACACGCACCGCCACAGGTGAAACTCCATTCAGCTTGGCATTTGGAACAGAGGCTCTCATTCCTCTCGAGATAGGTTTGCCATCAGTTCGGCTCATAACATACAATCCCGACACCAATGATGATGGCCTACGAGGAAATTTAGACCTCCTTGATGAAAAGCGTGATCAAGCCGCCATGCGCCTTGCTACCTACCAGCATAGAGTGGCTAAGTTTTTTGATAAACGAGTCCAATCCCGTGCTTTTCGGGTCGGAGACCTAGTTTTACATCGAATAGACGTTTTCGTTCCATGGGATGCAATTGGAAAGCTCTCACCAAATTGGGAAGGTCCATACATGGTGATTAAATTGGGAGGCCCAGGGTCCTATCATTTGGAAACTTTGGATGGCAAAGCAATTCCCTGAACGTGGAATGCCAGGATTTTGCGACGATATTACTCATGAACAAGACCAACGTTGGGGGCCACCTACTCCTACATATTCTGCATCTTGTTCATGACATTCTGCATCTTGTCCATGACCGTTCAAAATTAAATTCATGTTCTTCGGCCTAAGCCCAATTTCCTTTTTAATCGCCTTATTGTATTAATCTTCATTTTAGTCGGCTCATTATGGCCTGAAATTTTTAAATGCAGTTGATATGAAATGAAACTCTTGCAAAAGGAGACCTTAATTCCATTAACATAATGTTTACATAGAATCCTCTAGTCTTAAAGTCAATTACAAAATAAGATCTTACTCAGCAGCTTCAGGTGATGCGTTCTTCTCAGTATCTTGAGGTAGTCCAGCTTCTATCTCCATGTGCTGAGGAACCGTCACCACTGCTGAAGCAGCACCGGACATCCCAAGACTTCAACTAGTTGAAGGACTAGGGTTTGCAGTAGCCTGAGAGATCACACGAGCTTCGGCCACCTCCCTCCGATTGCTCTCATCAGTACCAACTTCACGAGCATATTTATGCTCGTAAATACTCAAGTCCATATCGGAATAGTATTTCAAGATGTCCTTCTTACAAGTATTATAACCATAAACCAAGGCTCTCTTGGAATCATGCAGACGCGTATAAGCCTTAGACCTCTTGAAACTCTGAATGGCATTTAGTCCAACTTTCGTCTTCTCAGCCTCGAGTTGTTCAACACGTGCCGCGAGAGAAGCTTCAGAAAGTTTCACCTTTTGCAACGCTCTAGTCAAATCTTCCACTTTCTTTTCTGCTTCTCGACGAAAGTTGTTTTCCACATGAACAAGCTTCCTTTCTTCATCCAGCACCTTCTCAGCAGCAATCAATTTCTCCGCCCCAATCTGCACTTGGGCTAGAGCCTACAGAAAAGAGAGAATTTAAAAATAAAAAAAAAGAAGAAGAAAAAAGAGAACTCTCGGCGCAATTTTACCTGCGTGGTCAGTTAAACCATCCCATTAGATGTGTGGCTAATGTTATAACCAGAAAGCATAACTCGATCCATGGGAATAATCCCCTTGCTTGACCATTCCCAAGTCGTGCGGGAACTCTTAAAGACAGATTCCTCGATCGACAAGTTCCAGTCACGTCTATGGGGAGTATCAGACCTAATAGAGGATGAGGTACCAGCCCTAAGAGGCGATCTCTTCCTTTTAGATTGCTCATTCCCCTTGTCTTTACTCGTCTGCCCAAGATCAATCTCGTCAGTCATTGGCCTCTTCGGTTGAGGTTCCGCTGTCAAAGCATCGAAATCCAAGTCCTGGATTCCTTCGTCCACATCATGAACAAATGCCAATTCGTCTGGAATTATTTCTCCTAACACCCCCTGGGTATTAAAAAGAAGGGAGTCCACACGGCTACCACCAGCACTTCCACGAGTACCTTTTAAAGACATGGTTTCTGCAAAAAATAAATGATGAGATCATGACAAACCATGACAAACTAAGACGCTCACGCATAAGTACATTACCAGGATCGTTCTCACCCTCCTCTTCTTCATTCGATTCCTCCTCGAGTGAAAAGATGATTCCACACTCACGAAGCTGATCATTACTTAAAGGGTACTTTGACTCTAAGGGTTCAGCAGCTTTGAGCTTCTAAATATGATCTAGGTCAGTTTCATTCAGATTCTTCTCTTTCAACATATTACACGTCCTAGTATCACATTCTGGATGCCATACATTATTGACAACTCCTCTTTCAGACTTTGGAAGTTTCACAAATAGAAATCTATCTTTCCAGTTGTGATTAGACGATGGAGGATGAGGAAACAAGTTGGCATTGGCCTTTGAGCACCGAGTTAAAAAATACCATCCAACTTGTCTAGTAATAGTGCAAATAGTGAAAAACCACATGAACACCCTCAATCTAGGTCGCAGACCAAGCCTATGACATTTGTATATAAAGAAAGATATAAAGCGCCAGACATGAGGGGAAAGTTGGCCGGGCGCTAAACCATATGCATTCAACACCCTGATAAAAAAAGGATGTATTGGCACCCTAAACCCATTAACAAATGTGTCATAGTAAACTCCTATCTCATTTAAGGTAGTCATATTTGCCACTTCGCCGTCACCAGGCAACCTCAGTTTTACACTTGGTGGAATTTCACATTTGTCCCTTAATATTTTGAGGTCGTAACTACTCAACTTGCTCCTTAATGTGTGAGCGTCAAAAGGCTTAGGACTCTGAGCCTTATCGGTAAGAATTTCCTTAGCAGAAGTCCCCTTGGCTCCTGATAAGGAATTAAAGGAACACCTACTTCTAGAAACAAATGATCAAAGGTAGGTTCAACCCTAACGGGTGCAGTGCCTCTACTTAATTCAGAAACATGTTCATCTTCTTGTCTAGACATGTTTTCCGGATCTACAACAAGGAATTCAAAAGAAAATAAAATCTGAGGCTTACTTGAAGAAAGAGAAGACCTTCAAACACAAGAACTCAGAAATTTCCTCCGACGAACTCTCGAAATCACCCGCTTCTTCTCTCACTGGAAGTGAAGTGAAAAGTGAAAGTGAAAGAATCCCTCTATTATATAGAGAATTTGTCCTGGACAGATGGATAAGATTCCAAGGTAAAGAACAGACACGTGGCGCCCATCGATTAATTAGTAAAAATGTCAAGTTTACTTTTATACCCCCCGAAATTAACCACGCCTCTACTCGCCAGGCCGAGTAGACGAGCTGCCTTACAAGGCTCACGCCTCTACTCGTCTGGCCGAGTAGACGAGCTGCCTTATAGGGCTCACGCCTCTACTCGCCAGGCCGAGTAGACGAGCTGCCTTACAGGGCTCACGCCTCTACTCGTCTGGCCGAGTAGACGAGCTGCCTTACAGGGCTCACGCCTCTACTCGCCAGGCCGAGTAGACGAGCTGCCTTACAGGGCTCACGCCTTTACTCGCCAGGCCGAGTAGACGAGCTGTCTCTACTCGCTAGACCGAGTAGACGAGCTGCCTTACACGGCTCACGCCTCTACTCGCCAGGCCGAGTAGACGAGCTGCCTTACACGGCTCACGCCTCTACTCGCCACGCTGAGTAGAAGAGCTGCCTTACAAGGCTCATGCCTCTACTCGCCAGGCTGAGTAGACGAGTTGCCTTCCTAAACCCTCTACTCGTCTGGCCGAGTAGAGGAGATGCCTTCATGCCTTAGCTCTCTACTCGTCTGGCCGAGTAGACGAGCAACTTAGAAGGACCAAGCTCTCTACTCATCTGGCCGAGTAGAGGAGCTGCTTCATGCATTGGCTCTCTACTCGTCTGGCCGAGTAGACGAGCTGCTTCATGCATTGGCTCTCTACTCGTCTGGCCGAGTAGACGAGCTGCTTTCATGCATTGGCTCTCTACTCGTCTGGCCGAGTAGAGGAGCAGCTAAGCCCTCTACTCGTCTCGTCGAGTAAAGGAGCTACCTTCAGGACCTTAGTCCTCTACTTGTCAAGCAGGAGCACCTCCCCCGAAACTTCTCTGCTAGGTCTAGGCAAGCAGACCGAGATGATGTTTTTAAACCGAGTAGACAAGACTTGCAAACTTGAATTAAACGCTTCGATGCTAAAATCCCACACTCGCTCACGAGTATAGGATTGGGGGCCAAATGATATGGGAAAAATACCATTGCATAAGATGAAGACACGTGTCTTCATCCGAGAAGAATAAAACTGTTCTCTAAAATTAATAGAATAGTTTTATTTCCATTATTTCTGGTAACTCCCTAATAAATGGTACTAAACTACCCATTAAGTAGTTTAGTACTCCACTTATTGGAGTAACCCTTTCATCAAGAGAAAATAATTAACGTCTTAAAGGAAGTACTATATAAAGAGAAAATGAGACATGGACAGAGGTAAGATCACCCTTGATAAATTAGATACTCACTTTGATACGATTTTCTGACTTAAGCATCGGAGTTTTCCTCGCTGGAAACTCTTCTGGCGAGTCACCAGTGTTGGTTGTGTTGTGCAGGTCTATTCATAAGGAAGTCAATTTGCGTCCTAGATTTCATCTGCAACACTTTTCATCAAGAGTCCATACATAGTAATAGTTATAGCTAGCTTACTTGATCTAGCTCTTAAACTCTTTCCTCTATAATGACTTGAAGCATATCGGAAGAACTGATTCCAGGAAGTGCCAGTAAATCCAGGCTTTAGATAAGAAGGATTCCATGTTACTGAGAGCTTTCACCTTTTGCGGTTCCATAACAAAGGAGGCCACACGTTAAGACCGTATGCTTCCTTTCATCAATGCTGGCCGAGACTAGTTATCTGAATCAACGAGCAACTGAATTTTGTTAAAAATGGATTATAACGAAAGACAGTAACTTGAAATACTCTCAACAGTTACAAGAAAAAAAGAAAATATATATGGGACCAAAGGTACGAATGAGAGGTTTTATATAGTCAGATCGTATGTGAATGAGGTCGGAGATGTTAACTTATCTTCTGGTAACAAAAAAGATGGAAAAGAGAGAGAGATGAGAGAGAAAGAAGAAGGGTATCTTCGGCTGAAATCCAGCGAGATCCTCCGTAATGAGAAGCTTGATTGTCCTACTGCTTCGTCTTCTTTTCTCTTAGTTAGGTAGACAATAACCGCATAGAAGAAGACCTCAGAAGAGAAAAGGTTTTGGGTCAATGGGGTTTGGCTTAAAACTTCATTTCTAAAAGAGTCATAGATTTGTCAATTATTACACACCGACCTCGAAAGAGTTTTGAAATATTGTATTTTGGCCCCATACGTGTGGACACTTCTTCGAGAGGTTTCTGACACGGTGTCTGATAATTAAAAATAAATAAATAAAATAAGACACCGCAGAAAGGTGTTGGACACGTGTCTGGAGGTGTCGGACACCTTACCTCAACCCATATGAGGTGTCGGTGCTTCCTAGACAATCAACAATCAATAATTGTCTTAAAATAGAATGCGTTGCTACAGTAAAAATCTTTTGTTGATGGCAAACGTGACCAACATGCCACAACAGATTTTTTTTTTGTTTTTAATATCTCATTATTTGCTTAGAGTCATCTGAAAGAAGAAAAATTGACCAGTTTTGAGATGCACATGCCCATATGTTTTTGGTTAATTGACACTTGCGATGACGAGGGAAGTTTGGTCGACCAGTCGCTTATGGAGACCTTCTGTTTAATCTAGGAAGGTGTAGACAGACGCATGCAGTCTTTACAAGTGCTAAAAGACATAGTACAAGCTTTTAATGCAATTGTCTCTGTTACAGTGAAAAAGTTGCTTGGACCTCTAATATTGCTTCTATCTCTGTTTTCCGGTGACAAGTGCCTCTCCTTGAAAGGATGATGAACCCGCTGATATTCTTCTCATTTCTTCATTCAATAAGTTGCCTTTAACCGGTCCTATTGAAACAATACCATCAGAAGATGAATTGCTCACTTAAATACAACCAAAGTCTCCTAACTGTCAGGTAAGGAGCTCATAAGGAATAAGGCATGCTACATCTCATCATCAAAAATAATTTTCATAGAGGAGAGCTGATTTACAATACCCTGCATATCATTCAAGTGATTAATAATAGAAGTCCTTTTTTTATATTTCAAGCTACACAATTTTTTCATCAAGAAAGCTTTGTTTGTGGCTATTTTCCTCTCATAGATATCCTCTAATTTTTTCTATAGAGCTTTGGTTGAAGTTTACATGGACACATGGTAGTAAATATTATCATCCAACCAACTACGGATATACCCAACTACTTGTCTATCTAATAATTTCCAATCATCACCAAACATGTTCGTTGGCCTAGCCGATTCACCAAAAATTGGAGCAAGATACTTCTTACAAATTAGAGGTATCAGTGGGCCAGGCTTGGGCTGGCCCAGCGGGCCTGACATGAAAACGGGGCCGGGGTCTTGCCAGATTAATGGGATATATAGGCCCGGGCTATTTTTTTTTCCTTCCCAACTTCTTGTAATTCAAAGTAAAGATTTGAATTGCGGTAATTTCTTGTTATTATGTAAGCAAATTGTAATATAGTACTATGACTAGGATTCTGTAATGAAGTATAAGATTTGTACATGTAGTAATATGTATGTACGAAAGCAAGTAAAGCAACTAAAAATGTCTAGACACGCACACATATATGTAGTAATATGTGTGTAAACAATAATATTTCTAGCATTCAAATATTCAAATTGATAGAGTTAAATTGAAGATAAATTTATCCGGGCTTGAGACCGGCTGCTTGTAAACAAACAGACGAAGTTACCTATTTTTTATATATATGGAAAAATATCTATCTTGCTTGTAAAAAAATTATATATATGAAAAACTATATTTTGTGAAAAATTTTATTCTAAAATCTTGAGAAAAGGAAAATAAAAAGAAATTACCTAATCATCCGGAAGTACTTCAACATCCGAGTCACTGCTCTTCCTATCATCAATCGGTTTATCTTGATGTCGGTTTATCTTGCTCGCAGTATTTCACATCGAGATAATCCTTACAACATACACATAGCTCAAGCGACCCGGGGTTATGACGACTCTTCCTGTCATCCAAAACCCTCCCGCTCACTGAAAATGCCCACTCTGAAGCAACCATGGAGGCTTGCACCGACAGTACATATCGTGCAATTTGGGATAAAGTTTTATAAATGTTTTGATTTTGTTTCCAAAAATTTAACAAATTAAAATTAACATGTTCTTGCATTGATAAAACAAAATAATGATCAGAATTGGAATATACACCAATCTCATTAAAAGAGGAAAAAGTAGATGAACATGTCGAATTAGAAGTACCTTCACCTGGTAGTTGTCTTGCTACTAGATGTTCAAAGCCCTTAAGGTATGGCGCATAATACGTCTCACCAGTCGATGATGAAGCTCGCCCGCGCACGTCAGCAGAATTACGATAGAGGTTGAATAGTTCCTCAAATGTCTTGCTCACTTTTGATGTAAGTTCGATTGTGTCCGCTTTTGGGTAGCACATTAATCTCGATATATCTTGTATCGAGACGTTCACGCCATGTAACTTTAACTTAGGATCTAAACAAGTAGCCACAGCAAAAACAACAGGCAGTTTACTCCAATATTTATTAAACTTTTTATCCATCACTTTTACTATTTGCTGAAAGGGTCCTATATATCTCCATTTTGTTAACATTGTAGCCATCTTGAGAATTTCTATTATAGCGATAGGAGAGGTGTGATAGTACGTAAGACAATAAATTGGTAGACGTGTAAAATACCTCTAAAAATTTAAATAGGTGTGTAGCCATCTGTCATTATGTGGGAGTTGGCAAGCCAGCTGTGAATAAGGTTAGTAGAAAATACGTATATACTTCATTGTATGCCAGAATATGTTAAAACATATGATATGTAGAGTTCCACATATGGACCACATCTGTCAGTGGTCTCCTGCGAGGCATATTATATTGAACACACAACGCTTTAAATTGTTGTGTTCTCAGACCCGAACTATTAACATACGCTATCATACCCCTCATTTTTGAGAAGAATATCTCCTGCAGTAGCTAAGCCATCTTGAACAATTAAATTAATTATATGACAAACACAATGAACATGAAATAATTTACCAGAAAGTACAAGTTTGAGGCTCTCCTCTAAAGCTGCAACAACAGCTTTATTGTTAGTAGTATTATCAAAACTAATACTGATAATCTTATAATTTAATTTAAACGTGGTACATGCTTTAAGTATAATAGTAGCAACGTTAATTCCATCATGCGGAAAAGGAAAGAGTTCGAAAGTGATGATTCTCTTGTTCATAATCCAATCTACATCAATCCAATGGGCCGTCAAATAAGCATAACTAACAAAAGTAAACGGAGATTAACTTTACCGTCAAAATGATCGAAATAATCAATTAGGCGTGCTTTAGCAGCATTATACTGCCGGAGTGCATTAGATCTAGTTGTGTTTCTATGAAATTTTTTGTACAAAGGTTGCACGTAGGTGTTCACATATCTAGAGTGCTTATCATTATCGACAAAACTAAAGGCTTGTTCATCGTGAATAACAAATTCAGCGAGACCGTCTCTTTGCTCTCGCTGATTATAAACAAATAACTTACCGTCAAAAGATAACTGCGTTTGGCTAGGTTCGACGTGGCCTTGTCGAGGTGCACACTGAGGGTAATGCCTGTTAAGATGTTAATTACCACTACCAAACGAAAATAATTTAGCACAGTACTTACATCGAGCTTTTCGAACGCTGTCCACCATAATTTCATTAAAATGATTCCAACACTTGGCCTTTTTTTTTCGCCTTTTGGACTTCTGGCTGACTACCGGAAGGATTGCTTGGCCCTTCTTCATCACGACCGCTCATCGGGTTAACATTATGCCACGGAGTAGTAGCTTCGACAACCGTGCTGCGTCATTGACTAAAATGCACGCTATCTTGTAAAGACGTGTATTTAATATCTGAAATGTTTTGATTGAACTCCCAATTGGCTTGGGTATCTATCATACGACTTGTACTCATTCGTCCAGGAACGAATGATTGTGGTGGTGCTTGGATTGGTGTTTGTGATGGTCGTGGTGGTGGTGCTTGTGCTGGTGGTGGTGTTTTTCGTGATGATGATCCACGCTTCAATTTCTTCAGTATTCCAGTCATATTTGACGCTAAACTTATTTACTAGATTGGAAAATAAAACTAAAACAGTAATAAGTAATTAGAAATAACAATTAAAAATATTTAAAGAGTAACAAATGAATAAGAGTAATTAGTAATTCAAAATTGGAGAGAGTTAGTAATTAAAAAGAATTTGGTAATGGTAATTAATAAATAAGAATTCACTAATTACTAATTAGTAAACAAAAGAATTAGAGAGTAACAAATGAATAAGAGGAGTAGTTAGTAATTAGAATTTAGAAAGAGTATTAATTAGTAAACAAGAGTAATAATTAGCAAGAGTAGTAATTGGAGAGGGAAATAGTAACAAAGCTTGTAGAAATGTAAAATGTTTAGATAAGAGAGAGTAAGAAGATCGATGTGAAAAATTTGAAAGAAAGGGTGTGAATTTATAGATTTTTGAAAGTTCACAAAAGACCAAAATGCCCCTTAAAACTAACCGTTTATAGTAGTTGGGGAGGATAAAAGTGTAAAAAACCTTAAAAGAGTTGAAAAAAATTAAGTTGGACCAAAATACCCTCAAAACTAGCCGTTATATTGGTGTTGGGGGGTAAAAGTGGAATTTAGAGAAAAAAATGGGGAATATGGTCGTTGGGGGGAAGGGGGGGTTTTGAAAATCCGTAGGGCCAGCCCATTTTAGGGCCAGAAAACCGGGCCAAAAGAGGGCCGAAGCCGGGCGAAAAACCAGGCCAAATTCAGGCTAGCCCATTTTTTAGGGCCTGACCCGGACTTTTTCGGGCCGGGCCGAGCCTGGATAATTTCTGGGTATTCTTCGGCCTGGTCCAAAGCCTTAAATTATTGGGCCGCTACTATTCACCTATAGGGCCGGGCGGGATCGGCCCAGCCCGCGGGCCGCCTGGCCCTTTTGACAACTCTGAATTACAAATAAAGAAGATATTCTATATTTCCTTTCCAAAGTTGTAAGTAGTTTCATTCAAACTAATCTACTCGTGTTAATTTCCATGACTACACGAGGCAAAATTCAAACCAATAGCTCTGATACCACTGTTGGAAAAGTCACACCTTTCTCTCCTTGTGCTAGCCCTCTAAGAGATAATCAAATAGAGATATACGTATACGAAACAAAACCAAATAAGCAAGCAGTAACAATACAACTAGCCACACAAAGCCAACAAAATATTTAACGTGGAAAACCCTTCAACGTGAAGGGAAAAACCATGGACCAACTTTGAATAATTCTTCCACTATATCAAATAATAGGGTTACAAGGTTTTTCTTCTCTAGTTTAAACTAAAGGCTAACAAGCATCAAAACTTCAAGAGAATAACACTCTTGGTTCATCACAACAAAGAGATTAAAGAGATATTATCCAAACATGAGCTGCTGTTTAGATTTCATATCTAGAGCTACAAACATCTGATGCAAAAATTGACCGTGGATGTAAAGACAATATTTTCAGGAACTTGTACACAAAATTTGGGCTCAATTGGACAACGTTTGACCCTCAAATGAAGCCTCTTAAACTGGCTAACCGGAATTTCTCTCTACCAAGAAAAATTGCATTTTTTTTCTCACTTTTGCTTCTCTCTAGGATTTTTAATTCACCCTTGAGTCTTTAGCCTCCCAACAAAGGCTAGATAAGCAATGGACTTTAATTTAATTAATTAGGCCACTATAATTAAGCCCAATACACTTATAACTCAAAGGTCTTAAGTGTGACACTCCACCACATGGAAGGATATTCCAACAACATGCCCTGCAAGTTCCATTCGCACGTCATAAATAGGTTTCAGTCATACATCACGCAACACAACTTTTCCGGCATATTAGTACCAAGAAAAAACAAAAATACTCCATATTCCAAATCGAAGCTAGAAAGTTCACAAAGTTCACTTATCCTCAACCATGGCAGTTAAATTGCAAACTGGCAAAACAGCAAAAATAGGTCGCAAAACTGACTCACCGAAAGCTAAGCAAAACTGGTATAACAATCTCTAACTGGGAGAAGAGTCACTCCTCTGTGACATGATGGATGTACATATTCGACTACTTTCTCCTTATTACGCCGCCGGGGGGGGGGGAATATAAAAGACTGCTGATAGCTTCTAAGCTCGTGCACCAAGCTCCAGAGTGAGTGTGTGGTTGATGTCATTTGCAGTTGGGCCAACAAACTGTACAGGCCCTGTAAACATATTGAAAGCAAGACTAAGATCAGAATTAAGTTTCAAGCTTGCAGTCTTACTTGATAATGCACCCCCATAATTCATTAAGCCACGAGAGTGCCGGAAGATTTTAATTACACGTGTGGATACAACCTGGACTGAAATATCGATTCTTAAGAGCCCAGTCCTCCCGCATGGATGCGAACTTTTTGAAAGGAGCACCATCAAGTTCCACCATAGCCTTCTTAATCACGGGCTTGAACTTCCCTGCAGAATTACAAGATGGCCGCCAAGTTAGCTGTTACTACAATAACCCACAATCTTAAACTTCTTTGTCCTATGTAACTTTAATCTTTCAAGTTACGTTTGTTTGGACACAACATTACCCAAAAAATTAGCATTACAAAAATAAAGCTTTATCCTTCAGAGACAAGGTGCATAAACTCCATCAGGAAGTATTTCAGTTAATCTAAAAGCAGAGACTATCTTCCATACAAGGCCCCTGCCCCTAGAGATGATTCTCGTCCACATCAAATAGTCAGGTAGAAAGAATATGGGATAATGGGACATAAACAAGAGAATACAATGTAAAATGAAGTCTAAGTGCATCGCACATGCAAGTGCATGCAGTTTGTACAGGATAATCAAGTAGCAATAGAATGGTTAAGCCACAAAAATATGCAAGTAAGCCTAACATTCTATAGTAGTGAAAGGGGAGGAGTTAATACCGTGTCTCCTCTCCACATCCATCAAAGATGTCAACGCTGTGCCACCTACGGTCCAGTCCTCAACTGGAGCACCCAAATTTCCCACCTGGATTTGAAATCAATGCGCTGATAAGGCTTCAGACATTAAATGCTCAATCAGTGCAGAAAGATTCAAATGATTTTATAAAGAAAAAGTTGAAGTAAATAACTGGAGCAAAAGCTGAAGCAAAGAAACACAAACCGAGGAAATCAATCCAGTCTTCCCAAATTGAAGGAGAGCTCCAGCAGCATAACCCAATGCATAACAGTAATTAGCATCAAAGTTTGAAGGCAAACCACACCTACCTTCGTATCTGCATGATGTGATTGTGTCATGAATAAACTAACACCGGAAAAAGAAACATAGGTACAGTATTTGTTGAATCTCAATCATCGAGAAGATAGACACATTGTCACCCGAAAAAGTGGGACTGTCCTTTGAACTGTTGATCATATGTGCCTTCCTGCCTCCTCTTCTCCACTTCAGTTTCCACCATTTGAATGAGCATCTTTTCCGTTTCAATCTTAGCTACCTAAACAGAGGGTACATGGTGGTATCAAAATAAACAAAATAAAATATCAACTACCAGTGGCTAGATGGAAAGTAAAAGAATCAACCAGCATCATTACCTGCACATTCCCATGCGGATCTCTTTCAAGCAGTAGCTGCTCCTGAATTGCTTGAGGTAAAAGTTCAAAAAGCTGATGAGATTGACTTCTAAGTTTCTTTTTCCATTGTCCATCTTCGTCAACAACATCATGGGCTAGGATTTCATTAAGCTCGGCAATAAGCTGTTGCACCTGCAGTTTAGGAAGCAATATCAACAACTGCGAAGTAGACTTAGATTTGCAACCAGTGGGAAGTATAGCAATATGATACTTGTGTAAGCTCAGATATTAGATACATACCTCTGGAATGAAATCAATCAGACCTTCTGGTATAAGTATGACACCATAATTATAACCAAGTTCTGCGCGTTTGCAGATAATATCTGTAATATAATCTGTGACACTCTTCAGTGTCTGCTTCCGGGCAGCAACCTATAGCAATATAAATCCTTGTCTAAATGATTAAAGATACATTAAATCACTATGTAGGAACGAATTTCGTTTAGCCTCAATAATTAACCTATCCTAATAGAACATCAGATGCTTTATAATCCAGGAAAACTTAATATCATTTCAAGATAGTCACTGAGAGTTATCTCCACAAGTAGAAACTTCTAGAAAGTAATGTTTACAAGCATCACAATACATTGCAATGTTTGGATGAGTTTGCAAGACACACGCCACCCTTCATCCGCACCCCCCAGACTGCAGCCCTTAGAAATGCACGCGAACGAGCAAACATATGAGAAAAGAGATCAAGAAAGCACCTCTTCGCCAATAATTGTAATGTTTGGATGAGTTTGCAAGGCACACTCCAATGTTATGTGAGATGCTGCACGTCCCATAAGCCTCACAACTACAAAACGAGGCTATAGAGTAAGAGAGAGGATAAAGACTAACACATACAACTGCAAAAGGTCACAAAGAAGATATAGTCACCTCTACACAATGTAGTATAAAGCCATGAAATTCAACCAAAAAGTACTATCAATTTTGACCAGAGATTTTGGACAGAGCTCTAGATTAGACGAAAGTCAGGAAGTCAGGATTGACTGTTATTAAAGGTAAAAGCAAAGTGTCCCTCTGTAGGAGAGTGCTCGAGGACTAGCTCTTAGGATAAATCTGTTTCTCATTTCCAATACCTATTCAAAACCCCCTTCTTCCTGCCGTAGAGTGGAACTGACAAATTGGCCATCAGACGTCTTCATCAGTGGAACAAAGCCTTCTAGAAGCAAGAACTTTTTATGGGTGGTGTGACACCGCATGAATGTGTTGAAAAACAGGAATCTACCATCAGATTCTTGGACTTAATTCAACCTAATGAGTTGATAAGAAATAACATAATCTACGACGCAACCAAGTTAAACCTTCACCGTTTTAATAGATTCACACGAATGCATCGGATGAAAGATTTGCAGGCCTTCACCAATACTCGTCCGTGACTAGTGAGCAGTAATCAACTAAAAGAAAGGATGGTAGAGATTCATCTCTTAAAGGAGAGAAATTAACTTAAGTTCATGTTCATACAAAATTGGAGATGAAGAAACTGATATGATGACGAGAAGTCATCCAAAACGCCATAACAAACTGATATGACGACGTCAAGGCATCCCGAAATGCCATAACATTAACTTGTTTGCAGGAAACCTGGAAAAATCAAAAAAAAAAAAAAAAGGAAAAAGGAAAATGTCTCTGTTTATATAGCCTAGCAAAAGCTTAACTTATAACTAGTGTGATATAGTATTCCTCTGTGGCAGATATTTTTACAACTATACTGGACTTCTTCCTATTTCTAGCAATTGCATAAGAAGGGGAAATAAAGCGCTTGAGAAGCAGGCTATAACCCGGTCAGGTATGTATAAATATATACACCATACATAAAATTTAATTTAATTTGCACTTACAGTGATAGTATTTTCCAGTTGAGCGAGCATCTGTCATGACATTCCCAATCATTTCTGCATATATCTGCAACTCACGCAAAGAAAAAGATCTCAACTAACTACCTAGCAGTTAAATGATCGAAGTTCTAAGCAGCTTGACAGACCATGTACCCCATCTGTTAGCAACACATAATGTCAGTGAGACTAAAACATAATCTGTAACTTTTAACAGTGCTAAAATATACCAGCAAGTATATCCTTCATGATTGCAAAAACTATAAATGATTATTCCTTTTGTTTGCAGATGGAAGTTTCTCCCCCGTCCAGTACGTGCATATCATAGCAGCTAGGTACGCCAAATCTCCATATGATTCATGCCAACCTCAAATGAAAAGTACCGTTGTAAAAAAGGCCATAGGTCAACACTAGCCGGTTCAGAATTCTGTATTTATGTCGAAATTGACGGTGCCAAGGCAAGTAGAAAGTTGGGACTGAGACTTTTCAAGGTTTGCTAATGGATTGGGTGACTTGCTAATGAGACAATGTTCGCGGAAGGGGAGTCATTTTAATCTTTCATATAGATTGTGGGAAAAAGGCTATAGTTTGAAAAACATGTGTGCATCAAAACTCAACAAATCATGTATGTATATAAGGTAAAGGGAGAAAGTGGAAACAAGCATAGCAAGTACCTTGCATGCAGTATCAAATCCAAAACTTGTGGGAACTTCTTTGCACTTTAAGTCACCATCAATGGTCTTCGGGCATCCAATAACGCTAGTTTTCATATTTTTACCCCTAAAATAGATTGAAAGAGAAAATCTCAGCAATAGAACCTCCAAATTGATGGTGTGGAGATCGAGGAAAGTAACAGAGAGAATTTGTACCTGAAGTTTTCAGCAAGAAGGCAAGCATTTGTGTTGGAGTCATCCCCACCTATGACAACAAGCCCATCTAAATTAAGCTTCGATGCTGTTTCTTCAGCTTGCTTAAACTGCAAGACAATGGTTAATTTGAGTTTATACACTAATGAAGAACAAGTACATGACAACCCCCAACACATTTTCAGAAAGTAAAAAGGGAAAGTGGAAGACAGAACCTGTTCAGGGGTTTCAATTTTGTCCCTGCCACTACATATCATATCAAAGCCCCCCTGTCAACAATTTTAAAATGGAGTCTCAGCAGTCCTTATTAGAAAACTTGATGCACAAACCGCAACATGAACTTCATTCTCAGTGGTAGATTATTGGAATTGTAGTATCTCGTTGTCCTCGCATAATGCAGATGGCCACAAAGGTGAGCGACATGATGTATTGGTGAACATCACAAGGGTTATCAGGCAAACATGTATGCACTATATCATTTTCTTTTGTACACTGTCATCAGGTAACATGAATCTTCCGTGCTGATATAAATATATAGAAAGAGCTACGAGTGATGGATTAACCAAAAGAACAATAGCTGAAAATCCTCCAGGGTTTTACAAACTTTGAGCATTTGATGAATGCTTTAAGGGAAATATACCGGCATGAGCAAATCAAATAAACTTTTAGAGCCCAACCATGTTAGCTTTTGTTATATCATTATGAACAAACTATAAACTTGACATATCAAGTCGATTAAATTTTTTATGGATGGACTAAAGTTGAAAAGGATAATCCTCACCTGATTCCTGTAAGGGTAAACGAAGTCTGTCGTCAACTCAACATATGTACACTTCATAATTCCAGCAGGACCGCCCTTAAACCCATACAATGTGCTACCCTTGGTCCGATCCTGCAAATAATCTTTGCACAACGCGACCAACAAAATAACTTTTATTGAATAGAAGAGAAAAATAACTCATACTCAACAATATTATGCATGCATATTGTTCTGAACGTGATATACTCCTTTCATTTCACATTGTTTCCTCATTTGACTTTTATCTAATGTTATTAATATTGAATATGAATCTCTAAACACCAAATCAAACTCAAATCGTAATTACAAATCAAATATGTTTTGTTTGATCAGATCAAACTATGGCAAAAACACAAAGCAAAGTTGATCTTCAAATACTACTACCGAAGGAATTAGTAAAAAAATTAAAAGAGACAAAGATCACGAGACGGACAGAGTAGTAGCAACGAAGACTCTGCTCACCAAAAATGCCTGATATCACATTATGTCCACCGGGAGCCTGCCCTCCCGACAGCACAACGCCAATCTTCAAACTCTGTTCCGGCGCCGGCCCCTCTGAGTCGCCGGGCACCAGAATTTCCGACGGCTGCCCGAACACATTCGGAAAAAGCTTCGCAATCTCATCTGCACAACACTCACACAGTCACACGTACAATGAATATCAAAACTATGTCTACATCACTGTATACAGTACATACACACACAGGAGAGAGACACGTGTACAGGTTTTCGATCGTAAGGGCACCTGGATTTCCGGCGGCGGAGCTGGGCGGTCCGTCGACGACGTGAAAGGAGGACTTAAGGACGGAAGGGAGCGGCAGGGAGACCTCGAGGCGGCTCTTCTGGACCTCGCTGTACACGGAGGCGAGGCGGCCTGGAGTAGGTTTTCCTGCGGCGACGCTGCCGTTGGAATCGGCGGTAGGAGACATCATGATCGGGCGAGAGGGAGAGCAGAGCAGAGTGGTGTGTTGTGTGCAGAAGGGGGCTTCGTAAGAAAGACGGAGAGTTCGTTACAGGGGAAAAGGTAGGGGTAAAAGGGTCATTGCGATTGTCGCCCGAAATGGGAGGAGTCAAGAGTATTTGTTGGCGGCAGTATGGAACGGTTCAGATTGAGGAAGCTGACTGTGCCATACGACGTCGTTAGCTTGTTTGATCGCATCATTGATTGGGCCCCAGCAGTTCAATTCCGCTCTTCTACGGTACTGTCCATCTTGAAATCGTTTTTTTTTTCTTTTTTTCCGAAGGACATTTTTCATAAATAATTCAGCCAGCCCGAGGATTATTTGTGAAATTTCAAAATGAGAGTTCGATCTCATGTTCACACAGTGCCTAAGCTTAGCTTGTTTATCTCAGAGGTATGTTCAAACGAACTTACAAAAGAGTAAACACAAGACGAGTTCAAGTAACTCGTTCGGTTTACAACCCTAAATATTATATTTGCAAAAACATTATATCAGATGCAACATTGGAAGGGCTATGGTTGCAAGGATCAAATGTACATAACTACATTAAATATTAAAATAGTGTTTGAAAAAGTTTTTGTTATCAGTTGACTTAAAAACTGAAAAAAATTATTTACATTTCGCGGATAGTTTTTTCCTTCAGTTTTATAAATTAGTTTTCAACATGAGGTTGTTTTTGAAAACTCTATTTAGATTTTTTATTTTTTTTTATATCCACATTTCATCTTTTGTTGGATGCATTTTATTTATTTTCTTCCATTCAATCTTTATTAACAACCCCTATCACCATCACACACCAAACCCACCAACAATGCTAATCACGATACCATCCACCACCACCACCACCACTGACCAACACTCTTAAATACCAAACCTATCAACATTGTCAACCACCATAGCTACAAACCGCTAGCCTACACCACGACCACCACCACTGCTAACCAAAACCCTCGAGCACACCATCATCAATGACTAACACGCCAAACGCCAAACACCAAACCCTCTAATATCAATCATCACCACCACTACTTTGAATCTAAACCATCGTACCGATCACCATTGTCTCGGCAACAAACACCACCACCACCACATCCATACCCATTGCACCACCATATATATTGTCACCGTAACCACCAAACACCACCACTCCCAACCATGCGACATCACTACTATCCAAAAAACCAACACCAGTATCACTTCTAAAACCCAACACCACAATACCAAACATCATTTCTTTTTCATTCTTTCTCCGACATATCCCTCTCCAAGTTTGCTAGATTTGTAGGAAATCGCGGTGGATCTGTGAGACAAGGCAAGAGTTTAATTAGTCCATGGTAATATGGTGGTGCATCCGTAAGAAAACACCGAAATCTGGTTCGTTGATGGTGACATCGTGGTGGACCTGACTACTATAGGTTTGGGTGGTGGTGATGCCGGTTGATTGTGAGTGGCAGTGTTGGGTGGTTATGGTGGGTGGTGACGACGAATGGTGGTTGGTGGCAATGGATTGGTGGTGACTGGTGAGCGCGGCGAATGATTGGTGGCGATCTGTTGGTTGGGCTAGGGAGGGATGTATCAAAGAAAGAACAAAAATTAAAGAAGAAAATAAATGAAAGATGATTTTGACAAAATCTCTACCAAACATTTATGAGTTTTTATCCAAAATAAAAACTACAACTCATTTTTATTCTTAATTTCTTTAAGACAAAAACTCAAAACAAAAATATTGTCAAGCACACTCTAAACATTAAACAAGGTTTTGGCGTGGCTCCTAGGCATTTTAACGGAAACTAGTACCAAAAAATGGATCAAAATAGAATATATTTTTGGAAGCAGTCTATTCTCAAGTTCAATTATTATATTTATATATACATCAGCAGGATAAATGAAAAAAACAAATTAGCGACAAAATATAGAAGGGACGTCGCACTGTAGTAGTCAGCAGACGGTATGTAATACTAGCTTCTTTGCTTCCACTTCCCCTAAACCCTTGCCGAGTACGAAGGCTACGAGGCTACGAGCTGATTTGCTGGGTTTCCGGTCCAGGTCCCTCCCTCCCCCCCCCCCTCTCTCTCTCTCTCAATGTGTACACAAGCATATCAATTAGCCATTAAAGGATTCTTAATTCGCCATTTTATAGAATCTTTTCTGGTTGATGTTGCGCATTTTAAAGGATTCTTAATCGCCATTTTAATTGCACCTAGATCTCAGCCGATACGAATATATCAGTTTGGTTATTAAAAAGGTTATTGAATTTTGAACTGTTATGATGAAATTTTGCCCGTTGAAGAATTGGGTCTCTCTTGAGTAGACATACTTGTCATATCCTGATAAAGAAAATTGTTTCTTGTGCTGTTTTGTGGTATCCAGTTTGCATAATTCTGTCTTTTCCTTTTCCCTTTTCATTTCAGTTCCGCAAATAGTAGACTTAATTTTCTCTTTTGGTGGAAAGGGTTTGTTTAAAGGTCATTTACAAGTCTGCGCGCGCATGCATGGTCCGGCATTTGGATGTCCGTAACATGGTTTAGTCCCCTAACTTGGTGTGAAATGGAATCAAATCCGGTTTGCTCTTCCTGTTAGTAGTCTGTTCTTCTGTCAATGTAAATTCTGATTAGTTGCAGGGACTTAATGTCTTTGAGCTGTTTATGAGATGGGAACTTCTAGAAATTACCAGTAAATTGGCACCAGAGGTATTATTCTGAATCAGGAGCACTTGGAATTTAATTTGATAACCATCAATAACTAATCGGCATATTCAGTTCTCCTGTACAAGTCTAATCTGATTCTTATTTTGTATGAGTTCATATAACATACATATATGGTATGTTCCTACAAGTGAAATTTACTTGCAAATAAGGGACCGGTGGTTGTCAACTTTGTGTCCATATTTGTAGCGGGCACTATTATACTGTTTTTGCGAGTGAAGGAAAAAAATTGTACGGTTTGCTTCTTAGTTCGAGCTTTCCACATAATTCTGAGAGGGCATGTGTTCAAATAAGCTCCCATGACGAAAAAGTAGGGTCTTATGGTTCTACCCTTTTGTAAATCTAGTAGTTTTGGTCTCCCAAAGCATCTATCCAGTACATCCTACTATACCATAACGGCTTTTGCCAAGAGAATGGGAAAAAAGAGAATAAAGAGGGAAAAGCCAACTACCTACCTAGGGTTGACCCCCTCTTAATCTTCTATTTCTAGTGGCATAAAGATGTGAGTAATTTCAGTAATGTAATTGAGCCCAGCTATCTGGTATTTTGAAGCTTTTTGGTGCCTTGAGGTTTCACATAAATGGGTTTTTGACATCTTCAACCACGATCTATACCCTTCAGAATCTTCACATTTTCTTTTGTCTTAAGCATTTCTATTCTATGTCAATGTATGATTGGTAGATGGTTTGTGGCAGATTAATAGGGATAGTAGCTCTGTTATTGATTTCCTTACACTTTATAGGTTAGTCCAGAGAAATTGAAAATTAATAAGCAGCTGATTTGTCTTCAATCAAAGTAATGAATATAAGAGATGTATGCGTTAGTTTGTTTCTGCTGTGATGGCCAGCAAATTTCATTTTAAATGCCTGGTCAGCTGTAAATATTCGGGAGATTGATGCTGTTATTCATTTATTGTTAGCTTCTTGGTATTTCGGATATCGGGAGCTGTTTAAGCAGAGGAATAAATCGAGTAGCTGATTAGTGTGAGGTCAAAACAAGAGATGAATGCATTAATTTCCATTCCCTGTGATGACGAGAAAAGTGCAATTTATAAATCCTGTTCCATCAAGTGTTTTGTATATGGATCATAAGTGAAAGTTTCTGGTGACTTAGTCGCAATATCTGTTATTTTTTAAAGAATGTTTTAGTATCTAATAGACTTGAAGGCGCACTAGACTAAGGGACTCTTTTAGAGGTTGGCGTGTTATATATATGTACTTCTTAGTGTATACTGGGTGGGAGCTATTTCTTCATACTCCTTTTGTTGCTGAAGGCACATTATAGTAAAAGGGACGTGGGAAGGTGCAGAAATAGAACATGAGTTATACTCCTAGTTAGGAACTGCCCTTTCCTGCAAATTATGAAAGGCTAGCGTATTGTTGTTTGTCTTTCTGTTTTTGGATTTGGTCAGTTCTTCACTTTATGCATGTGAGATTTTGCTGCTCAATGTCAGACATTTTACTGGGAATCGCAGGTCAGAATAAAGACTCAACATGAATGCATTCAAGGCTTACAAAGCATGTGTCCCAATTGCTTGGAGCCCTAACCTGTACATAACCTTGGTTAGGGGCATCCCAGGAACCAGGAGACTTCACAGGCGTACTTTAGAAGCATTACGTCTAGGCAAGTGCAATCGAACGGTCATGCGATGGAACACTCCTACTGTCAGAGGAATGCTTCAACAGGTTTGAAAGAGCTCGCAGTCTGTTGCATGAGATATTTCATCTCATTTACTGGTTTTAATCTTCTAATTAGGTAAAAAGGTTGGTCGTGATTGAGACAGAAGAGATGTACAAGGCACGTAAACAGAAGGAGGCAAATCACCGTGCTCTCCGTACCCCGATGGTTGTAAATCATCTCCCTGCACCTGCAAGTGATTCTTCTCAGCAACCTATGTAATGCTTTTTGAGGTATATCTCCCCTTTGTTTGATTATGGGTGGTGGTTGTTTAGATAGATTTTTGCTACCACAGCCAGTCAGCATCTTGTTAGGTGGTTTTGCGACTTTTATGCTTATTTTGTTGCAAGAAATGATTTAGTTCTCACCCTTGCTCCAACAAGTTGTTTCTCACCTTCAGGTGGTTGACTGTGAGCCCAGTTCTTTTAAGCAGTGGATCTCAGGATTTTGAAATGTCTGGCTCACATCAAGTTCGACCAAGGGTGGGAACTGTATCATTACTCTTTTTGTGCACCCAATTTTTCTGGATACTGGATCGGATTCAGCTGTTTGCCTTGAAGTTTCCATGCCTAGCCGTATATTTTTGTAAACTCTAGGGCTTCATTCGTTTGTCAAGAATGTCAGGGAAGAATGTTATTCCCAGGAAAATTGAGGTATAATGAAGGAAAAATGAAACTAACTTTCTTTGACGTGTTCATTTGACGGTAAAAGTTTGCAAGAAAATGGAAATCTGTCTGTATTATTTGTTTAAAATCTGACTGTGTTATTCGTTTTACTATGTTCTTGGTATTAGTCAATTTTATGTGCGATTCAGAAAAAAAAATGTATAAGCACGTTATTCGATGGCTATAATGCTACAACATAAGATGTGCCTACTATTCTTGCTTTCCAGCAGTAACTTGTGACTAGTAAATTTTTACTTTAGCTTTTGTTTTCCAAAAGGGCAAAATAAGAAAGTCAAAATCCTTGTTTTAGAGAGAGATTACAAGTAGGTTTGAGGGGAGAGAGGATATCTAAAACTCGAGATTCGTGCAAAATCCTACCAATTTGCAGGATGTGGTTCTAAGGAAAGTTAAATCTTATTGGTATATTTGGACGATATGGGTCCACAACTTTCTTGGCAAATGAAGAAGTAAAAAGTATAGGAAACTAAATTTACTTTCCTTTTTCTTACTTTTCTCGTCAACTGAACGGAGCCTAGAGAGAACAGAAAAAATTCGAAGCTTCTTGTGTCCGTTTTTAATTAAAAAGAAAACAAGACAAAATGAAAAGATCTTGACATGTTCTGTACTGTAGAAAGTATTAACAACGAGACCATGCTGTTCCTTCATATACTCCTACAGACTCGATCCAAAGCTGGATATGTTGGTCATGCTCTAAAGGTTCTGCACATCCACTTTTCTATCAGTGCACTAA
>JAVXUO010003005.1:0-150470 GCA_033065855.1 Escallonia rubra | reverse complement strand
ATTGGTTATACAATACGTACCTTTTACATATTACTTTTTCTTGTTTTCTTACACTGGTTTTGTGGCTCAGATGAAAGATAGAGCCTTTACACTCCCTGGCAGGAGAGGATATTTTGTATAGGTTGATGCATAGGTGCAGTAAATCGCATTCGTTGCATGTCACTTTGGCAGAAAAAGGTGTGTTGCATTTATCATCGGCATTTTGCACCAAAAAAAAATAATATTTATCATCGTCATTGACTTCTTTTGCTTTCCTTTGTGGTATTTTGTTACCGTAACTTTTTGTTTTTCTAGTCATCTATCCATGCTCGATGGGGTTGTCATCAAGCATATGTTTTCTTCTGTCTTTACCTTTGGAGGGATTTAGTTAATCCCTGATGTTGGAACAAATTTCTCTTGCTTTGTATGTGGAGGGCTACATTGGTGGGTGGGGCAGCTTGTGGTGGCCTGCGGTGGTGGTGATGGGAGTAGTGGTGGATTGTGATGGGCTGCCATATGGTTCGTAGTGCGGTCGGTGAAGTTTGACATTGTTGGCTTGAATTTGCTGAGAGTGAAGGTTGAAAGTTGGTCGAAGGATAAGAAGTAAATTATAGAGGTATATATTTAAAAAATGCGGTATGCTGATATAAGTAAAAAAAAAAGTATAAAATATAGACGATGTTATAAGGAAACGGTAAATAATGTGTTACGAATTTTCAAGATTGTGGTCTAATTTTAAGAAGTCGATGATGTTAACTATCATTACCCGTTAACTTTAAGGAATTTACTGATAATATATCTTCTTTTTTAACATCATGATAGTAAAAAATCACTAAGCATAAACGATCGTCATGTATCACTTGAAGGAGGTAGGAGGTTATAGGGTCTTCCAAGGATCCTAGTTGCAGCCAAAAGGATTCCAAAATACCAGGATAACTATCAGAATACAACAAAAAGCTATAAGCACTCAAAATGATATAGACTGAAAATGATAAGACCAATGGCATTACTATTTCCAACACTACAGCTAGTAAGTACTTCCTCAAAAGCGACTGCTATAGCTGGCGTGTTGCACGTTTTAGGAGCGGCTGCAAAATCTTCTTTTTTACACGCTTCTATGTTTCTGCTACACCTACACTAGTGAGCTAGCGTTCAAGTTTCAACTGAGAGCCGAATCACACTTCAGGGCCAGTGACAAAATATTTTTGCTCTTTTTTTTTTCAGCTTTTAAAAATTGACAAAAAAGAAATGTTTGCTAACCCTTTTTTTTTCAATTTTAAAAACCAGCCTTTAAACTGAAGAGTAAAAAAAAACTCCAGAAACTGGTTTTTTTTTCTTGACCACAACCACCCTCTCACCGCCGGCAGCCACCTCAGGCAACCACCGCCGGAGACTGCCGTCAGCCACCTCCGGCCACCGACGACCACCTCCGGCCGCCGGCGACCACTGCCGGAGACTACCGCCGGCGACCACCGGCGGCCGGCGACCACCGCCGCTCCGGCCGCAGGCCACCACCACCACCGCCGCCACCGCAAACCACAAAAAAAAAAAAAAGTCAAAATAAAAAGGGTTACCAAACACAAAAAAAAAAAAACTCAAAAAAAAGGGGTTATCAAACATCTACTTATTTTTATATATATAAAAAATTAAAGTGCTCTTTAAAAACTGAAAATCAAAAAAAAAAAATTTGTCAAACGAACCAAAAAGAAGTTTTTTTGTTGTTATTTTTAACATTAAAACGCATTCGACTTTTGTCGTAATAATGTACAGTTATACAAATCAAAAGTACAGTCATCTCAAACACATACAATATTGCTCCGACTAGCCTAGTCATAAAGCATTTATGACTAGCCTTCATTTTATGGGTGGCCTACTCGATTTTTAAATCAAAACCATCTTAGTACTTGGCTAAATGTATGTTAAAAACATGGAGAATATCTACTTATTTAGAGCATAATAAGACCACATTGTACCAAGTTACATGCTTCCTCTCTTCCACAACTCGTGGACAAATTGAAGATGATAGCGCGTTTACGATTAATTATGCATTAATGCGGTGATAAAGACCCATTACTAGGGTCGAAAAGAAAAAAGAACCAGTGAGTGATGCACATCCAACTAAAGGACTGTTGAATGCTGGATTTTCAACGGATAACTAGCCTTTTTACAACACGAATGTGAGGCTCTTTCTTTCTCACGACTTAAGCGAGGAGGTACTAGCAATGGTTTTACTGCGACCAAACAGACAAGGGTTTAAAGTATGGCGCAACATTAGGAGATCAAGCTGTACGTGCATCAATGTTTTGGCAAAGTCCTACAGAAACATACGAACTTCAGACCTTTCTTGTACAAGGTAACACCATGTTGTAGAAAAGTAGGTGACTCAATTTTTGAAACGGAGGATGTTTAGCGTCAGGTTTCAATTCTGATTACAATGTACGCTCTTACGACTGGAGGCATCAAATTAAGGGGTTTTTAGACTTTATTGTGATGTTCAAAGTCCTCTCAAGAGCTGCGTTAGATTGTTCAACTATGGACCAAGTGTTGGGGCTTCATAGGCCACCTACTATGGAGGAGTATAGGGATCACGGTCACTTTCTATTCTGACCAAGTTACTTGTGGTGGAGGTCTTATATCATATCCGTGTCATCCAGCACTCTGCAATCAAAGAAGGATTAGATTTTACTGCTACGAGCATTGACATTGACTATGACAATGACGGGACCAGAAGAATCAAAAGAACGAGGACGGAGGCTTGTGGAGCCAATTACATAGTGGTTGTGCAGCACGTGACATGGCATTCAACTCAGAGTTAATAATCTGCAGGCATCGAAAGCACCTCATATACATGGAGCTTCCACAGTCCACACGTCTTGTTAAGAGAACTAGAGAAGTGGCTATGACCATACATACGAGCCAACTGCACTTGCAATCCGTCGATGATTGCTGCTGTCCAGTCTATCACCGTGAATCTTGCCAGAAAAATATATGGTCCGAAGATGGACGTTAAGGAAACAATGTCGACGTTGAGTCAGAGAATTTCTGTTTCCTTAGGATTGTCAAACAGCTAGCAACCCAAGTAACAGGCACCTGCTACACCTTAGGCCAGCATGTTTCAACAATCTATACAGACGACTGGGGCTCGACTGCTGAGCCTCCCGTCGAACAATGCTCAACCTACACGACTTTGGCTTAATGGGTGCAAATGTACTATAGTGCTTTAAGGCGATCAACGGACTACTCTTGACTTTTTAAAGGAAAATACTAATTTTACCAATTTTGATCAACTTAAATTTTCTTTAAAAACACTAGTATTACGTGCAATTTAATCACGTCGTGTTTGCGCTCGATAGCAAACTCAAAATTATTTTGTAGGCAATCGATTCAATTTGTGGATTCTTTTCTACATCTATCTGAGGACTTCTCTAAAAATACAAAAGAATTCTTTATTATGACTAAAAACAGAAAGAAATTGAATGCACCCACAGAGATAAGGAGTCTCGTTTTGATTGATGATGATTTTATTTACTGAGTACGGATTGTCTCAGGTAAAAAACTTGAACTTGCAATTGCAGCCAGTTGACAAAAAAGTTAATACATGAGAAGAGAAAGATTTAAACCTAAGTCATGATTTTTTTGGGAACAAACTTTGGCTCCTACCCGGGTTTGTAGGATTCTTCCTCCAACCCCGTGTATAGTGACAATTAACAGTCGTTAAATGTTTCTAGTAACTTTTCTTCTAACACTTTCAACGACAATAATTAGCAGCATTTTTTTAGTCACTAAATAAAAGTCACTAGAAATATTTAGAGACGATTTATCGTCGCTATACAGGGAGTAGGAGAAAGATTCCTCTAACCGGAGTAGCAGCCAATTTTTTTTTCCTTTTTTTGGGGTGTTGATTTGTGTGTATAATGAGTCTTGCAGCACATACTTATTATAACTCTAGAATAACTTCTTCTACATGCATTGATATAGATTATCATCTTTTTTGCAAATAATAAAAAGCTTAATGCCACTTAGTGGCAATTTAAATAAAGCCAAGTCTGAATCTTTTAGTGGCTATTAATGATTTATAAATCCAGATATTTTGTAGCCTTGCGCTATCGATTCAAACTTTTGTACCAGTTGAAACCATAAAACACATGAGTTTCTCGTTCCTAACTTATGTACTCCCTCTGTCACCATAAAAAGTTTGATCATATTCCTTTTTTTGGGCTGTCTCAGAAAAAAAGAATCAGTTTCCAAACTAAGACTTCTGTAAGTGTTTTTTCATGTTTACCCTTTTTATACTTACTTTATTCTATTTCCTCTCTCTACATTTAATCCTTCACTAACTCCCTTTCTCTCTCTTGATCCACTTTCTTCCTCTCCTATATTGTCTCCTGCTTCGACTGAGAAATCCTAGAACAAATAATGATGGTTTGGAAGGGTTAAACTCCTACAGAATTGATGAGAAAAGGCGTATTGATTATCGAATCCGTTCGGCTATCAGTAAAAATTGATGAACAATTTATTATGAATCAAACTATAGGTATTTTATTATTCTCTTCGTCCCACATAAATTGATCATATTTTCTTTTTGGGCCGTCCCACAAAAATTTGCTAATTTCTAAATTAAGAAAGATTCTGTAAATATTTTTACATATTTACCATTTTTATACTTTTTATTATATTTCTCTATCCACATTTAACTCTCCACCAACTCATTTACTCTCTCTTGGCCCACATTCTTATACTTTTTGTTCTATTTCTCTCTCCACATTTAACACTCTATTAATTATTTTTCTCTCTTCTAGCCCACTTTCTTCCCATCCTCTCTTTAAAGAGTAGAATGAGAAATATACAATATATGACCTAAATTCTTAAGATGCGTGCAAAAGAAAAGTGATCGAATTATGTGTGAAGGAGGAAGTAATTCATAAGAGTAAATACGAAACTAATCAAAGATACCGAGAGCAAATATATGTTGATAAAAATATTTTTGATGAGTCGCTTTCAAAGCATAAAAAACAACTGGAAATAGAAACCAAATCATTATGATTTCCTTATAAGATGAGAAACTTATAAAATATGACTTATATTTTAAATGAGAGCGCAAGTCAAACACGATCAAATATTATAAAACGGAAGAAGTATTTTCAAACGTGTGTGTGTGTATATATATATATAATCGATTTAATTGCTTACATATATGGCAATGAACCACAATAAAAAGATAGGACTGCGTTTACAAGTAGTAGCAGAGCAAGTGTATCCAGTACGCGTGGACCCAGATAAATGATCATTCCACCGCTCCTTATTGTTAGGGGGTGGTACATATCATATCATAATCATATGCTTGTGTTCCACGTTCTAGTTTGAGTAAACCTGCTTTTTCTTGTGGACGGTCCGACCTTGGGGAACTTGTATTTAGCCATGCAACCATTTCTCTTCTTCGATCTACACTACCTCCTATTACACGTTTTCTATAGAACTCTATTATATTTATGGGTATGTTCGTCGAATGTAATCCTCTCACTCTCACCACTACTATGTACAAACGGAATTCACATGGCTTTCATGCATGCATGTGCTCACTCTCACTCTCTCTCTCTCCTCTTTATTTTGTGAAGAACAACTTATGCTAGCTATCAGTAGTGCAAGATATTTGGTTGACGTACAATGCAATATTAGGTGGATCATAACATGACACCGGAGCCCGAGTCTCCGCCACAAATTCACTAACTCGATCAGTCGCGGGCTAATCTCTGGGAACCCATCGCCCAAGATTACAAAATGTAAAAACGAGACTTGACAACCACACGTCTAAATAGCTAGGTTGGAGACCGCCGGCAGCAGCCCAACGCGCGCTTTCGCACAGTTGGGCGGCGAAGAGGGGCGTCTCCAGGATTTGGGTGTCTTATAGGAACTTCCTAGTAGAACTACAGCTGCTAGGGGACGAGTTTATAGCGTTAGGCATAGCATTCCTTGTAGAAAGGTAAGGTATATCAAACACCCCTTAAGATGCAATCAACCTAATTAACTCAACTTGAACGCATGAACAACTGAGAAACCGCTTTCAGTTTACAAAAAAAAAAAAGAATTCTGATCGATTAGCAGAAGAAATAGTTCCGCATTTTGAATACAAAAATTGCCTGCCTCGGCCTACACCTCTTCCATGTTTGTGTCATTTCTACACTTTACATTTGCGACACACATGAGAGAGAGACCTTGATCATATCTAAGCATAAACTTGTTCCTTACTTTGTGTGCTACTGAGCACCCTCCTTGCTGTGGCTCTAAAAGGACATGTTGAGCTTACGAAACCGTTTACTAGGTGAAGATAAGTCTTGAGATCATGACAAGTCGCAAGGTTTCCATTGCTGAGGTACGGTGAGTGACTGCTACTAAGCCTAAGCTCCTTCCCCACGTCAGCATATACCCACTGCGTGTCCTCCACCCGCTTTTGCAGCCAACTTGGTAACCCTCCCACGTGGACATCGCGCTTGTTTGCGACATCATGACTATCAACTACAAAACCAGGCATTTTGGTGATGAGATCGTCTGAGTTGACAATACGCAATATTCTGGTCCCGCTCTTTTCCAGCTGGCATCGAAAGCTTCCATTTCCTACACGTGGACCCCCAAATGACACGACGGTCACCAGTAATCTGGGATCACAGGTGGCCGTTAAATCGTACGCGGTTAATGTAGCAAGTGCTGCGCCTAGGCTATGACCGGTAATTGTAACGCTTAGTGGCTCATCGCTGTACATATTGGAAATCTTAGCAATCTCTTCTTTAACCATGTCTCGTAAACTCGGACAATTTGCAGTGCTTGAGGTGTACATGCTCAAAAAGCCGCTTTCCACCATTGGCTCGCGAGTTTGATGACCCATATCATGAGGTAAACAAGTTAACGTGGCGCGTAGATTCTCAATCCATTCCAAACACGTGGCAGTGCCCCTGAAGGCTATAACCACGTCACGACGACCTAGCCTAGCTATTTCGTCCTTGTCATTGCAAACTGCCACGTAACCAATCCAGTTGGAATTCGCGGAAATCCAACTGGACGCCTTGTCGTTAACCCAACGTGGCAGCTGGACACCACAGGTGGCACGCAGGTTCTTTGTGACTCTATAGCCGCTTTCGCCAAGTCCGCATTGGGCAAGCATGGAGTTCCTCGGGAACCGGCTCCTGGCATATGTCTGCGACGAGGTGTCAAAGTCGAAGCATCGGTAGGCTGCCTCGGCAAACTGGCCGTAGCGCAGTATCTCGCTGCGCAGATCATCATCGAGTGGGTCCAGCAAGCCTTCCCAGTTCTTGATACCTTGATACTCCTTCCACCTGTCCCCAAGCTTGGATATACGGGTGGCGGTGCGGCACTTGCCTGAGTCACTTGCCAGTGAGTTGCATGAGTTTGTAAGCCTTAGTCGCTTAGCTCCATGTTTAGCCACATGATTAGTGGCACTGTGTTCGATGGCCATGCGCTTTGAAAGAGGTGGATTGCAAGGCCTAACAACTCCAATGGCAAGCCTCATTACGGGGGGTGTTGATCGTATCTAGTATTACCTTGCGAGTAAACTCTAGATAACTGCATCAACTTGGTGACCATTTTTGCTGCACTAGAATGCTGAATTTATAGGTAGAAGAGCGGGGGGAATGTGAGGACGGTGGTAAAGGTAGTTAAGTGTCATGCTTTTGGGTGGGGACAACAAGCGTTAAAATTATGAAAAAGTTTGTGGTTTGAAGCTGCCGGTGGGATTAGGGACCCTCAGCACTACATATATATACTGAACGAGTTCAGCTTCAGGAAAGGCTTGTTTGAGGTTTGAATCCGAAAACGTTTGACTGGGAGCCGCTTAACATATTCTTGAAAAGAGAAAAATTATCTTTTCCGACCACAAAGGGCATGTGGTGGCACGTGCAGTTCGTGCAGACGCGGTAGAGCGCAGGCTTGGCTTGGCTTGGTGTGTGGCTCGAGCCGTACTAAAGAAGCAAGTATGAGTATCGTCATGCAAAACTCTTTTGCTTCTCCCACCTCTCATTTGGCAATGAATACCTTTTGCTACACATTTTTAATGGTTGTTTTTCAAAATTTAATTTAATCACCAATTAGTGACGGTTTTAAAATGCAACCGATAGCCTTTCACTGAATAGCCTTTACCTATGATTTTTTGTGGGGACCAACCAGAATTGGAGCAATATTTTTTGGTCCTTTTATATTTGATATCTTCAAGCTCAATGAAACCTCCTTTTTAATGTTGCAAATGACTTCACTAACTCTAGAAAAAGTGCAAGTCAAAGGGTGGGTGAAGTGGCTTTATCTTTGAGGAACAACCTCAAGCTCCGGCAGGGGTGGAGCCACGCTTGTACGAGGGGGTGGCTAATGTACCCCCTCAGATTTTGAGGAATATATATATATATATATAGAGAGAGAGAGAGAGAGTTTTTTTTTCACTCGCAATCACACAAACCTTGTTTTGATGAAGCTCTACTTTCAATGAGGATGATGGCTTTGGACAGAGAGAAAATGGGAGAAAGATTGGGAAAGAGAAGGAAGACTAGAGAAACAAGGAGAGAAGAGAGAGATCTAAGAGTTGAGGAAAGAGCACCACCAACTCACACATCAAATAGAGAGGGCCTGATCTTGGGGAGAAGAGAGAAGAAGCCACAGGAGCCACAAAAAAAAAAAAAAATCTTAGAGACAGAGAGAAGAAGCCACATAAAAAAATATCTTAGGGAGCCTGGGTGGGTGGGGGTGTTGAAAAGGGGGGCGTGGTAGGGGGTACTCTACAAATCTGTCAACATCTTGTACCTACCCAAGAAGAAGCCACAGTTTCTTCTCCATTCTTTATGCTGACTTTTATCAAGGAATGCTGGGGAAGCAAATGTCCTTTTGGCCCCCTGATTTTCGGTGAATTTACACACCGGTGCTCCACCATTGACGCTAGGCGACAAGGTTCTTTAAATCGGTTATAATTCTCCCTCTCTTTTCTTTTGCTCATTGTAAATTACCAGCTTATTATTGCTGCCGTACCGAGTAACATCCACTGCTTCACCTGTCACTTGTGGGGAAAGTTCGCGTGATATTTTTCTTGATTTAAAGTATACGATACATTATTAAATAATTTAGAAGGTACTAAGAAGTTAAAAAAATACACTTTGTTTTTGTGTGTTATTTTACTAATAATTTTTTTTACTGATTTTAATATATTTTTAGCCTCCCCTGAGATGAATTCCTAGCTCCGCCACTGAGCTCCGGAGTTCGAATTTCCATACCGATGGATCATACACATTGCGATTCTGATAATTTCAACGGAAAAAAAATAATGTGAACGTACTAAAGCTTGACTTTATGTGACACCCTCAACTCTGGTGACATCACCGGGCTGAGTTATCGATCATAATCACATTGAAAACCCTATGTTGAATACAGAGCAACGTAACTACATTCTCATACTCATGAATCATTAATAGACACTCCAAAATGCGTCCTTACAAAAATTTTTCTTACAAACATACATCATACTGCAGCGGAAGACTTTCAGGTCTTTAAACAACATGAATGTTTATAACCTAATATACGATTGTAGTCGTAGGACTCTTAATAACCTATCTCGCAACTCATTCTTTATTCCACCATTCCTAGTTGGTCTTACCTCACACAAATGACCCCCCCGCTCAACTTTTCTAGCTTGTTTCTTTTTCCTTTCTAGAAGGTTCTCCTTGATCAACCTTATAGCATGCACAATACAACATAAGGAATGGGCGCAAATCGCCTAGTAAAGACAACACGAGAAGTATCGTGCACAAATGATTCAAGAGACTCGGAGGAATGATAATCATCTCAACGATAGAAATGAATCAAGAGTTCCAATAAATTTTTGACATCGACATAATTGTCAAACGATAATTTTTCTTTTGTTAGACTGAGCGGCTTTAAGGCCCAACAGAACAACATTACTGCCACCTCTTCATGGACTGGACTGACTCACCATGCAAGTGAACCCGAAATTCAAGGTCGTAAAGATAAACATCATTGAAATACAAATCATTAAAATCATCAACATCATCAACATCAAAAGGAAATCAAATGCAATGCACATGGACACGACGGACATGACTCGACCAGACACGACAGACTCTGCTTGAGCGACATTCATCATCTTTGGCCAGTGATCATAATTCATAGGCCATCCTCCTCATATTGATGTCCCATTTTACGGGATGTTCATCTCAGTCTCAAATAAATAGAAGAGACATTGTCAACAAGAAGGGAACTCATATAGAGTACTTTCCCTAACCACCTTACAACCAAGCAACAAGACTTCTTCAACGGGACGGACTAAGGGAAAATTATTCCACCTTATGTCCTCAACAACACAACTCAACAAGGAATACCGGATTAAATGATCAACCGGTATTCCAACCAAACAACAAGAGTTCAACGTAACATCATAGATAGGGCGGACTTGGGAAAAGTATGCCGAAAGCCCTCAACAATGTTCTTACATAAGAGAAATTTCGGTTATCAATAAATGCTGACATTCCACAACAACAACGCAACGATTTCTACAACATCATCATCAACGACAGGGCGGACTCGAGAGAAGTTTGCCACAAGTCCTCAATGGTGTTCCCAAAGAGAAGAGATATCGGCTACCAATAATTGCCAACATCTCACAACAACCACACAACAACCCCTACACAATATCACCCCCAACGTCAGGTATGCTAATCGATTCGAATCATAGCATACAAGAATACGCATCATCCTCATTAAATTCTATCAACATGGCGGACTAAGAGAATTTATTCTATCCTAAGTCCTCAACAACACAGTTCAAGTATGCGTATACCACTCACAATGACTACCGGTGATCAATCATAACAACAAGAACTCAACAATACGTCATCAACATGGCATGCTAATCGAAATAATGAATTAGCATATCAGAATCGCATTGTCCTTACCTGATTGGCTTATAGCCAAAGCAACTCGTAATCTCTAATCGCAACGAACTGCATCACCTAGTCAAATTATACCATGCTCGTTAGACATCATTCAACATATACACACTCCTTATTCTACCCTTCCCCTTTAACCGCTCATAGCGTTTTATGACAGCTAGTTAACCTGATCTAATAACTGGATCATTAACTGAGCCTTATCGACGCCTCCACAATAATCACTCTCATTATTTCATGTATTAACACCATTCCTCACTTCCCATCACTCCGGACGCTAAATAACGTGCGTTCCCTAAAATTTGGCGTCAACATGGCAAATTACCAAAATACCCTCTAATGGCCACTACACCACCAACAAACATCTCAAAACCCCGTCAAAATAAATTTTTGGATGTCTTACACCCCTTCCTAGACCAACAGTCCTTCAAAGCATTTTATAGGAAAAATTACCAAAATACCCCCTCTGGGCGACAAATTACCGAAATGCCCCCGGGGGTTCACTATCACCGCATCGCCCCGAATCAGCTTCAAAAAAAAAAACCTTTCAGGTGTTTTACAACCCTTCCCGAACTAAAAAGTCCTTTGAAAAACTTTTACCGGTAAAATTACCAAAATACCCCTCTCCGGGTGGCAAATTACCAAAATGCCCCTGAGGGTTCCCGGCATCAGAAAAATATCAAAAGTGCTTTGAAATGCTATTTTAAGCCTCCTGAATTCATTCTTGAGCTAAAAAATATTTTACAAAATTTTCGCCCAAAAATCTCGAACCGGTGTTCGGGCCAAACGCTTAAAAGCCCGTTTGGCCAGAAATAGCTAACGACTTTGGAATGATCTGAAATCTTGGGAAATGGAACTTCCCAACATCCTAGGGTTCCCATAAAGGTTTATCGTGAAACCGCGCTAGTTTGGTATTTTAAATTCCACTACAAAGTTTCAAAGTTCTCGCATCCGCTCACCTCCTTCCCGACCTCGGAAAAATCTGAATTGTTTCCACGACATAGGTCTCCTAAAAATAACTAGGGTCTATTTTTTGTACTTTGGCTAAATCTGACCCTAACTATTTTTAAAAATTCGTGGAAACCTGCCTAAATTAATTTTGGTCTTTAGCGACACTAACAAATACTATTCAGATTATTTCACCTACTATTTCACCCCAAACACACACACATCTTCATCTTCCACCTTCAGCCGCAGCAGCTGGGCACAATGGCGGAGCCAGAAGTTTTGCACGGGGTGTGCAACTAATTGATCAAAATAAGATATATAGTATATCCTAAGCCTAACTACCATGACAATGTATTGAAACCAACAAAAGTTAACTCAAAACGAGCATATCTCGAAATAACACAATTGAATCACCTATTGGCCCATGTAAATTTGTGGGTAACCCGTGCAAATTTAATTACACATTTTATTTTTATAAAACATGCGCTTTACTGGATCAAAATAGACTCTCCAAATTTTGTGTCGCACCTTTTGTCGAACAAATGGTGTGCAAGTATGAAAACAAGGAAACTAGGCGACAATCCTTTATTAACTTGTTAAATCATTCAAATTTGTTACACATGAGTCAACACCTAACAAGACACTTGAATGAGAACACCAATGAATTTCTACTTCTCAGTGAGACGCAATTTATACCACGAATTGCCACACCCCGACCCTATATAAGAGCCAGAAGCACAACAATGACCGCATGTCCGGAAGCCTTAACACATGAACACACAAATTCATAAAAAAGAACAATATCACAGGAACATTTGATTACAACCATACTATCTATCAATAACATGACCCATCCAGTTCTTATGACGGTAATCTTATGATACCAAAATGTAGCGAATCTAGGAACCATTGTCCAGATTACATGAGTCTTGATCAAGGAAATAAGAAAATTTAAAAGCAACAAGGTTCAAGACGCTAATTTCCAATCCATGACAAACGATGACCTCTGAACAATTATATTATAGCTTAATCCTCAGAGGCCTACTAGATGTCCATCGGAGAAACAAGATAACAAAGGTGGCTTAAAGCCTAACAAGTACCCACCTCCTTTCCCAGCTAGTACAACAATGTAGTCCTCATTTTCTTAATAAGAACTGAAAAAAATGTAATGTTAACATAAATAAGGTGAAAGTAGATTCCACCAATCCTAGTTCACCTTGGACAAATTTTATATCAGCATATGCATCTAGAAAGTACGAAAATGAAGAAAAGGCAACAATGAGAATTATCCTTGCTTTTACGTTTGGGGACAAGGTTTCAAAGACAAATTCCAAATTCATGAGTCGATATGCACTTAGGCATAACAGAATCCAGAGATACAACCAAAACATCTTCATCAAACACTAAACATATCGAAAGGGTACTTACCCAAGCGAAGAAGTTTTACTGCTAAAATAATATGCATATATTGTCCTTTCATCATCCCTAAAACACGAAACAACACTTTTCTCATTATCTTTCCTTTTCTTCATTTTGGGGATATTGATGAATTCCATATATAAAAGTGAAATGTAAACATGCATAAACTTATTAAAGTAATAACCCTAACTTCTAAGCTAGCAGTAATCCTCCTAGTTTAGATCTTGCCCATTAACCGCCAAGGTGCGAAAGCATACTACAAAGGTAACATCTATATTGTAGAAATCAAATTATAATGCTAATTGTGGTGCACCGCCTCAAAGAAAAGTCCCTGAAAGGATTTTAATGGGGTCACCATCTTATTTAATTAAAGGAAATAAGAAAAAATTAGAAATGATTCTAAAATGTCCAAAAGGACGACTAGCCTATCGAAACCAAGAGAGAGAGAGGTCTAGGGACTAAGTTACACTGGGAAGGTGTTAGGCACCCATCGCGCCCTTTCGATCTTACTTCATTTTTAATGATTTTTTTTCTAAAGAACACGTAGCATGAAAAATACAACAAGGTTCATCCTAAGCCAATTTTTATTATTTTGGCTTGAACTCGACAATAGGAGTCAAGTGGCCTACGTATCTGATCGGACTAGTCGGAATCAAAATCACGATAGTTTGACACTGGTCCTACGGGAAGTAGTCTACAAAAATTCGAACTAAAATTGAACAAAGAAAAGAACTTCTTTTTGGTGTTTGGATATGAAATGCGACTACGGGAAATGGGAGACAGTCTATATGATTCCTACCCTAAGAAAAGCTAATAAAAGGATTACCTCATGATGTAGCTCGCTTTGACGACTCTGGGATGTTCTCCATGGAATCCACGATGTGATGAACAAAATGACGTTTTTAGAGTAGTTTGGATAGCTCAAATTCTGAAGAGTGTCTGGATGTCACTTCATAGAGAAATGACATGCAAGCTTTAAAGAGAACAAACTTCTGGACTTACTCAAGATCGACCCTTGAAAATGAAGGCTAAAACCCCTTTTTATAGTGATCAGAGTTGTAGAATCTGATAAGATTGGCAATGCCAATCTGCATGGCTGGAGATAAGTTAGAATAATTGGTAAAATCGCACATTGACAAAATTCAACTAACTGGTTGGTTAGTCAAAAATCGCCCGGTTCAGCCCATTAAATAAAAAGAAAACCTTTTGAATTTCGTTGCATTATCTGACCCTAATTTTGATAATTATCTCAGAAATCACAAATGGGATGTACTGGATTCGGGATAAGTCACTTCTTTACGAAAAAATAGATTGATTTGATCTTTATATTAAGGATAAATCATGGATTATTTTTCCAAATCATCAAGACAAATTATACCAATTAGAATAATCTAGACCATGAACCAGACTTGACCTAAATGGACCGGACTAATGCAATGGACTGGACTGACATGCAACAGACTAGACTTTGACAATTCAACTAGACTGGACAAGACAATTTGACTGGACTGAATTAATTAATTAAACTACATTGCCAAGCCCAAACTCAATAATGCCTTTTAATAAACAATAAAACCCATAATTTATTTAACTAAAAACGAGTAGAAAATGGGGTGTCTACAGAGCCCCTCAAGGATGGAGCGCGCTCACTTGCGAACATCACCAAAAAAGAAGAACAACACATTTTTGTAGAAAAAACATGTTAAAAAGACCACGTGACTCGAGCACTTACTCAAAGACTCACATAGATATGAGGTCGGACCTTCACAGGTTTTCTACGTATTCTCCCAGGAGGACTCAACCAATGTAGTTCGATGGAATACAGGTATTGCTCGAGACTAAAGCCAACAGTGGCAACGGTTATCGTCGAACAATATAGAGGAGAAAAGTTTGCATGTTACTAGAGCCACCAAATCAATTCGAATGGTCGACAGACAAAACGTGTATCTAGATACCGGAGCACCCAAATCAATTTGAAAGGGTCATCTAAACATGTAAAAGAATATGAAATCATCCGTTGTCGGAGCCCCCAAATCAATTTGAAAGGGTCGACGGACGATATGTTGAAGATAGACACCTTGTCTATTACCAGAGCAACATAATCAATTTAGTTGGTCAACATACATGGACACGTCTAGATACCAGCCCCAAATTGATATGAAAGGGTCGTGACATGTAAAAGGAATCTTTTATGCTATCGGAGCCCCCAAATCGATTTGAAAGGGTCGACAAACAAGATAACAATTATTTTGACTGTCATGGGAGCCTTCAAATCGATTTGAAAGGGTCGACGGACAAAAAAAATAAATTTGAACATCACTGAAGCCCTCGAATTGATTCCGATGAACAAAGTAAAAATCTGAATAATAGCTGGAGCCAATAACGCTCTAAAGCGGTTGGATTTTGATTGGAAAAAATCAATTCATTTGAAGAGAGTACACGGTTGTATCGACAACAATTGCAGAATCTTGTATTGTTCTTACACCATACATAAATTTTTGGATAGAGCAATGGATTTGAAAATTTTGGGTTCTGAAACAACCTAGGGATGAGACGTTAGACATGTACAGGCAGGCATGCAAACATGTAAATGCCAGATAAAAATGCCTTCGAGCGAATAGATATGGAAAACGCGTAATCAGGCAAACACGCAAAATTGTATTGAAGGTACAGATACTTGAAGCACACAAACATACAAGCATGCATCCTCAGAAAAAAAATTTAATTAATTTTTTTTGAAAAATGAGCCTTGAAAATTGGCCGATTAGTAAGAATGATGAAAGATTTGAAATTCTAAAAGTTTAAGTCGAAAACTGTTCGGTTCGTTAGCAAATTTGGAAATTTTTGAAAATTCAACATGAAAACTAGCCGGTTAGTCATAAACTTTGGAATTTTTGAAATTTGAAGGATAAAAACCTGGCTAGTTTTTCAATCACGTTGACCAACTAGTTCGTGCACCGAGACAGTTTCAATGGATTGAGAGAGCACCCGGTAAGCAAACTATTAAATTATGCAATTTTTCTTCCTAAGTGTGCTTATCAAATTCTCATCTTTTCTCTTGGTCTCAGGGATCCATATCTCGGTGGTGGCACAAGGTGGGGGACTATACTGAGGAGTTGGCACGCACTCGGTGCCAAATGCTATTGGTAAGACCCGTAAGTGGAATTCTATCTCGGGGATAAAGTGTTTCCTTAGCACCATCTGGAGGGTATGGGTTTCAGGATACCGGTGGCCCCTCTGAAGGAGATGTACCGCATGACTAAGCTAGATTAGGGATTGAAGTAGACTTTTCTCAGGGGCATTCCAATTTCGTTCTTGTGGTGGCCGAACGATCCTTGGACCTATGAAGCATTCGTGCAAGGATCTGTCACCTTCCTTGAATTTGAAAATGCAGAAGAAGATCCAGCGGGAGAAGGCAGCCTGGGACAAGAAAGGCAAGGGGAAGAAGAAAGAAGATGTTGTGGCCGAGGGCCTTCCCTTCCCTCGATGGACGGTGCCAATATACCCGAATGGGAGAACTGGGGAGCATAAGACAATCCCGCAATCAGAGAAGGAGTCGGAGGTCTTCGGGTTCAAAGAATTGGCCTGAATCCAAACGGTAATCGTTAGCCTCAATTTTTCTTTGTTTTTCATGTTATTCATGCAAGCGAGATTATGATTTGGTGCCCTTTCTTATGTAGGTAGGGATGGCAATGGGGCGGGTCGGATGCGGATCTAATAAAATCCAAACCCGCCCCCGTAGCCTAATTTAGTGACTCCGACTCCGACTCGCCCCGCCATCGGGTCGAGAGATGGGAATACCATCCCTGATCCGATGGATTACAAAAAACCCCGACCCTGCCCCGCGATCTACTCCCTCAAACCCCACCACTACGCAACAATTCTGGAAACCCCTCCAAGAAGCTCAAAAAAGACCATGAAAAAGCTTCGTTTCCTCTTCTTTTTCCACAAAAAGCTCAAACATACCATCATCAGAAGCACAAAAAAAAAAAAAAGAAAAAAACTCCATTGCAACTTTTAACACAGAATTTGATAATAAACACAGAATATGAAATCAAAGTTCATTATAGCTTTTGATCAAAACTGTCCAAAAAACAAAATTTATGGAGTCAACAACAATTGGCGACGCCGCGGTCCACGATAGAAGCATCTCGCACACTGTCGCAGCAATCGGAGGTAGAGGAGCTTCGGCGGAGGATTGGAGATGGTTGACTGGCGGAGTCACGGAGACAAGTGTTTGTACCATGCGGCAAAGACATGCATTGTACCATGCGGGGAAGAGAGACATGCGATGTACCGTGCGGCTGTGACCGTACGACGTACCAGCGTTGAGAGAACATAGAGAGAAATTAGAGTTTGAGAGAAGAAGGGGCGGCAGAGAAGAGAGGCAAGAGAAAGAGAGAGGCTTTATCCATTATTTATACTATAAGATGGATGGCCGAGATCGACTAGATCTAGGGTTAGGATAAAAACTAATTATATATAGGCCAGCGGGGCGCGGGGCGGTTAACTTAAATACCAAAACCGACTCGTACCCCTGCGGGTTTAAATTTTATATACCATACCCGCCCCGTAACCCGGTCAAAGTCAAGAAAACCCGTTCCTATAGGATCGGGGCGGGGCAGATATCCACCGGTTGCGGATCCAATTGCCATCCCTATATGTAGGTCCCCTGTTCCCTACTCTGAGATGCCTATCAGATAATCTCTGAGCCTTAAGGGCATGGTATTTGGCTATCTTGACATGTTTTCTATGTACGAACCTCAGGAAGAGACGCCTACTATGACTCTAACTCCCTCGGTTCCACCTTTAAGAGGTGGATCAAGCAGTCGCTCGAGATCCCCGGCGCCCCCAGCCCTTCCTCCTGCTGCTACCGGTATCCATAGGACAACCCTATTTGTTCCTAAGGGCAAGCATGTAATAAGTATAGCGGTGAACCGACCTTGGACCAGAGAATACCTAAAGCCTAAACCGTTACCCTCTAAGGGAAAAAAGGTTGCTATTGGTTGAGGAAAAGGACTATACAGGGGGTGACAAGGAGGAATCGGGGCAGATGACGCCGAATTTGAGGAGGAGCCCGACAAGGAGGTTAAGGAGGTCGAGGAGGAAGCCTAGAAGGTCTTAGAGTTGAGTCGAGAGAAGACATCTAGCCCTAGAAGATCTCAGAGGAAGCCATAAGGACGATTGTTACTGTTGGCTCTTAGGTCTGGAACTAGGCCTAATCATTAGGACATTTGTTAGAGTCCTTTAGGGATTAAATTTCAAACAATGATATTGTTAAACACTTATTTTTCTGGGCTCTTGAGTCGATAACTACTTAGTTAATTTACTATGTTAGTATGTAATTTGTTTACATGCTCACAGACATGCATAAAAATAAGGAGTATATATATATGTGATTAGAATGGATGAGAATTTGAGTTTGAGAATTAAGGCTTGGCAGGTTCAGGTTTGGCCTAAAAGTAGGCAAACCGTTCAAAAATTTGACGAAGACTGACTAACCGGCTGGGTTAGTGTCCAAAATTTTTCTCGTAGAAAATTGACCAGTTGATCAGAGCCTATACCCAATTTTAAGGCTAAACCGGACAGTTGGTCAAAGACAAACTCGAATTTCAAGTCACAACCGGCCGGTTGGTCAGAAAGAAAAATTGAACTTTCTCAAGAGAACCAGACCGTTGATCAGAAACTTGGACCATCAAATGCAGAAATTAAATAGGAAGACCAGTCGGTTAGTCAAAAACCGAATGGTTTCTCCAATAAAATTTTACGATTTTAAATTTTCAACACCTAAACTTATACACTTTAGGGCTACTTGCCTATATATTCAGGACTTATTTCGCATAATCCTTAATGACTTTCAAAGATGATCCCACAATCTTCGAGCTCCAATTTCGTGCATTCGCAGACTCATTCACACAAGATGGAACTGATCTATCTAGATGGACGATTCAAACTGAAATATGTGATGAGCTTGAGGAGTGTGGTAATTCACGATGAGATTCTCTGTGCTTCTTGCAAATTCTCGGATGTCGATGATCATGTCTTCCGCTTTGGTCTGAATGGACTCTGCCCTACTTTTGAAGAATTCTCTACCTTGGTAGATATCCTAGCCAATCTGCCAATTGCGGTTCCAGTTATTCAATATGGTTATGTCTAGGCATTCAAAACATTATTGAAGGTCCCAAAGGATCGAGCCCGGTCTTTCCTTCCAGGTGACGGTATTCAGCTCTCTCCCGCGATAAAATATTTTTCTACTAAGCCGACTGGTTGTGATCAATAGTATGCCTATGGCCGACTAGCTGCCCCGGCATTGTGCTTGGTAGCCAATATCTCACATTTTTATGGTCATGGGGTCGCTGATGTGAGGTTGGTTGACATTCTGCTCCAAGTGTCTACCCAAGGTAAAACCCTAATCTCTTTAGTGGTAGCTGAAACCTTACTTGGTAGGGGTGAGCATTTAAACCGTTGAAACCGATCCAACCGTGAAAACTGAACCAACTAATCCGTCTGTTTCCAAACTGATCTAAAAATCAATCGGTTTATTTTTTTTCCCCAAACCGTACATTCGGTTCGCTCGGTTCGGTTTGAATTTTTTTGAAACCGCATAAACCGAACCAACCGTATATAATATAACATATCTATATTTTTACCTAATCCTAATTATTTTTTACTAACCCTAGTTATCTAACCACTCATATAAAATGGGATAAACCCTAAATCCCTTAATGTAACGCACATTTTTCACTTGCCGCCTACATCTCACTAAGTGTTATTAATTATGATAAAAAAATTCAGTTTTTTGGAGCTTATTATTATGTATATGTTATTAATTTTTGGGCCTAAACTTGCCCGAAATTGAGTTCGGCCCAAACCGAACTGTTCAATCCGTTTAACTCGCAGAAATTGAATCATTGAAACTGAACCGTTCAACTACGGTTCGGCTTTTTTTTCCAAACCGAGATTGGTCGGTTCGGTTTGGTATTCAGCCTCCAAACCGAACCAACCGAATCGTGCTCACCCCGAATTGGTATTACTGATGCTCATAAAGATTCCAGTGTCCCCTTCGAAGGTAGTTCTTTGCTTTTGTACATGTGGTTGCTGGACCATATGTGCCTGATATAGCCAAACCTGCAGCGATAGGTATAGCTCCAGGGTTTTACATTTTCGGCCTTTACTCCTTGGAGGTCGTTCGGGGATAGACAATTAGACTCACTTCTTCTGTGTGCAGGAATTCAAAGACATTCGTCAATACTCGCTTCTTCTGGGACTGCGCTTATACTTTCTTTTACTTTACCTGCCGGATCTTGAGGCAGTTTGGTTATGAGCAGGTGTCCCATAAGTCTATGGGGAGTTTGTAGGGGAATAAGTCCTTAGTCCTTCTATAATCGAGGCTATCTTGCGAGGTTTGGGTTCTCCGCCTTATACCCACAGTTCCATTGAGTATAGACCTTTCCTGACCGATATAAAGCCAGTTTCTACCTTATAGTCTAATGCCTACCGCTGCTGGTTTTGGCCCCGTGTTTGTGAAAAGGTGTTAGCTTTGGAGGGCAAACAGAGGGTGGAGCTGGAGTGGCACTTCCCTAGTGCTTGTGAGATAAGATCTTTAGAGCAAGCCAAAAAGGAAGCTCGTGCTGCTATCGGGTTGGGTCCAGAGATGTTTGAGTCTGGAATATTTTCTCAAAGCATAATACAAAGTTTCTGTCGTCCTCAGGTTGAAGGTTAAATTCGGCTTACTTGGATCAAGCGATCTTGGATTGGTTCTCAAATGTTCGAGGAAAAGTTTGATGATGACGGGAATTCGATACGGTCTCTACACATGGATGAGCCCTGGTGACATCCTACTTTGCTACTTAAGGAGGAGCCACTAGAGAGGAATCCAACTATCAAAGCTACTTGAAACCGGGAACACGGTTTGCATGCTTATCTAGAGGGTCAGTTTGATAGGCAGGGTAATAAAGGCCAAGAAAAAGTGGATAAAAGGCCGGCTTTCAAGAAAGATTTGGAGACAAGAAATTTGATTATAAATGATGAGGATAGTCCGACAATGAAGAAGATAAAAAAGATGCTGATGGATATACGTAGGTTCCTGATATGACTTAGAATTTTATTGCCCTAACTTTGACTAGGCTGCCCTTTGTAGGGTTTTCATCATAATGGGCATTTTATTTATTATTGTTTTTAGCATTTTTCATTTTTATTTTTCTTCCCCCTACCTTTGCCTAGGCCGCCCTTCGCAGGTTTTCGTCCTAAAGGAAATTTTTATTTTTCTCAGGAATGTTGTTAGTGTTTTAGCTAGTGGAATAAAATATTTTTATTAAAATTTGACCGCGCCCGAGGTAACTCTACGGGTTACGTACGCATAGAGGTGTCAAACGGGCCGGGCGGCCCGCGGGCCGGCCCGTTTTGGCCCGGGCTGGCCCGGCCCCTTGCATGAACAGTAACGGCCCGAAAAAAGAGGGCCTGGGGCCTGGGCCTGGACCAGGCCGAGAAATCTGGGGAAAATGGCCCGGCCCGGTTTTGGCCCGGCCCGGGTGTGGCCCGGTTTGGCCCGGGCTTGGCCCGGTTTTGGCCCGGATTTTCTGGCCTGTTTGTTTAAATGTGAGTCTTCTTCTTCTTCCCTGATTGTGAAAATTGTGATTAACATGAGATGATGACAATTGTTATGCAGGGGGACCCACTTTGGATAGACAAACACGAGCAGAATTGTTTAATTATGATGGGATGGGACCAAAAAGGATAACAAATATATTTGTGACCAAAATTTGTCTTCTAAGCAGCTACCAAAGCAGCAACAAAAGAAAAAGGTTATGCTTTTGTTAATGATTTGAGCACGCTTGTGCTCCCAACTTGTCTTCAACTTTGTAGGCCAATGTTCTCTCATTGAAGGGAACTCTGTTTTCCAAACACATTTTCAAGTTGTCTGCCGGGGAGACTCTTCTCTGTGCTGTGCTAATCCATACCGTTGATCAAGTCACCACAGTGTGTGTCAACAAATCAGAGTCATCCCCTTGTGTGTGTGTGTGTGTGTGGTGTCACATGTGGGCATGTGCACATTGGTAGTACCAAAGGAGTGTTTTGGACTTATGTCTGAAAAGAGCCAGATCCAGCATTTTCTATGTGGTCATCTTTTGCCTTTTTATTTAATTTAATGGCATGCTTGCGGTATGTTTTATTTATGAGTTGCATTTGGTCGTTAATTGTTTCACTTTTATTGGGTAAATTCAGTTTTTTAACAGTAAAAGCAAGAGAAAGCTAGCAATTTTTTTTTTACATTACCTAATTTGAACGCTGTTTTTGGTTGGAGGTAAGTCGTGAAGCACTCAGAATATATTTTCTAATATTTTTTAATAATTTCTGTCTACTTTGAGCTATGCTAAAAATCTAGATTAAGTTTAAATACTTGAACATTGAATTGAACTTGGATAGTGATGATTACGGATCAGACAAGTTTTTTTTGACAATTCAAACTAGGTTTAAGACAATGAGTAAAGTCAATATTTCACATTCTTAAATTCTATTCTTGGGATTTGTTAAAAGTTAAAGTGTACAAGATTCATCAATTAGAAGAAGTGCTAACCAAATAGGCATCATATGTTGGGAACAGTTGATTGTAGGTAGGTTGTTGTAGTTGTAACCGTCTTTTTGTATTTGTTTAATGAGTAAATATGACATCAGTTAAATGAGACCCGAAAATCAAAAACACTTCGCCTGTTTGTTTACAAGCAACCGGTCCCAAGCCCGGATAAAAGGAGGAGGGCCTATGTACATTTATTATTTTTCTATATAAATTGTTATGTGTTAAAATTGAATAACATGAAAAAAAAAAAAAAAAAGGGGCCCGGGCCCGGCCCAAGCCCGGCCCTAAATATTGGGCCTAGGGCCTGGGCCTGGACCAGGCCTAGGATTCCCTTCGGCAGGCCCGGCCCGGTTTGCACTCTTCTTGGCCCGGCCCCACTGCAGGCCCGATGGGCTTGGGCTGGGCCGGCCCAAGCCCGGCCCTTTGACATCTCTACGTACGCACCTCCATCTATGTGTTACATTAATTTGTGTATGCTCGAAAATGTTGTTAAGGAGGATTAGGTCATTCATAGTTCAATTACAAAGCTCATACAAGCATAGTATTTCTTTAGTCGATCTAAATTGACTAACCGTGACAATTCAATTCCATCTGAGTCGACTAACAATGTTACGCCCCTAGTCATGATTTGTTTGATCATATGGGGACCTGACCAGTTGGGTTCAAACTTTCCTCGCGGCTTTCAAATTTGTCCAATGTTTTCCTTTAACACTAGATCTCCTTCTTTCAATTTGCTTCCCTTTAACTCGTTTATTGAATGCTCAGGAACTCCATTTTCTGGTAACCCTGAATGTGAAAGAACGCCTTCAACCTTTTCTCGTTTGTCAATGCCAATTCTTCGAATCTGTGTCTCACCCAGTCTTCCTCGGCTATCTGGTTTTCTGGTAGCACCCTGAGAGAGTTGACTTCCAATTCTACCGGGAGTACAAGTTTCATGCTATAGGCTAATGAATATGAGGTAGCCCCGATTGACTTTCTCAATGATGTCTCTATAGCCCCAGTGGGCATAAGGGAGTTTGTCCGGCCAACTTCTACAAGAATCTGTCATTTTATTCAACATGCTCTTGATATTCTTATTGGCAGCCTCGACGGCCCCATTGGTCTGTGGCCGATATGGTGATGAGCGATGTCGAATGATACCATACTCCTCGGCTAGGTCTGTGACTTCTCCTTCAAAGTGTAATTTATTGTTTGAGATCAGCTCCCGTGGTACTCCATAATGGCAGATAATGTTTGTCCGGATAAACTAAGCAACCTTTCTGGCATTGAGCATTATGTATGAAACGACTTCCACTCACTTCGTGAAGTAATCTATGGCTACCAATATGAATTCATGTCCATTAGAGGCCTTGGGACTGATCTTCCCTATCACATCTATTCCTCAAACTGAGAACGACCAATGGGAGGTCATGCTGTATAACTCTCGGGGAGGAAGATGTTGCAACTTAGCATACACCTTAAACTTGTGACATCTCTTCGCTTACTCAATATAGTCTCGCTCCATAGTTATCCAATAGTATCCCTGTCGGAGGACTTTCTTCGCTAGCATCTGCCTGTTCATTGTGGTCCATATTCCCCCTGCATGTATGTCTTCCACGATTCGGTTTCTACCTCTCTCGGTTACACATAATAGGTGCTCTTTGTTGTAATGTCTCTTATACAACCTTCAGTCACACATGATGAACTGCGCTGCCCATCTTCTCATAGCTCCTCGATCTTTCGTGGAACACCCTTTAGGATATTTTTCATCTTGGAAAAGATTATGTATATCGGTATACCAAGGCCCGAGTACCCCATTTTCTTCTACGGGTGCTATCATGAAGCCGTAAGCTGGTCGATCCCTCTTTTTTATGACAAATGGCTTTACCTCATATCCCTCGGGTATGTCCACTATTGAGGCAAGTGTGGCTAAGGCATCGGCAAAGTTGTTCTTGGCTCGGGGTAGGTAATGAAATTCCATATTCTCAAACTGGTCTACTCTATATGGGCATGATATGCTTGTGGACGTTCATCTCTAATTCTCCACATCCCTGGATTTGGTATATGATCAACACTAAGTCTCTATATACTTTAATCTCCTGAACTCTCAGGTTTTGGGCCATTCCTAAACTGATGATACAAGCTTCATACTCGGCGGTGTTGTTAGTACCATCGGAAGTTAGCTTGATAGTTATAGGTGAATAGGCTCCATCGGGTGAGATCAATAATATCCCTACTCCAAAACCTTTACTATTCGTTGCTCCATCAAAGTACAACTGGCATCTCATTCTCCAATTCGACCATGCATACTCCTTCATCTGGGAACCTCGTTTACCATCGGCTGGTATCATCTGTCAGACAATTGGCTAACATGTCGGCCACGGCGTTTCCTTTTATCGATTTCTACATGACAAAGGTAATGTCAAACTCCGATAACAACAAGGGCCATTTGGCTGTGCGGTTAGACAAGATAGACATTTCAAAAATGTACTTCATGGGGTCCATTCTGGCCAACAATCTGATGGGATATGCCAGGACGTAGTGTCTCAATCTTCGCGTTACCAAACCAGAGATACACATGTTTTCTCGAGGGTTGAATAGTTCACCAATCCTTGGGTTAACTTCTTACTCACATAGTATATGGCCTTCTCAACCAATGAAATCTCCAAATTCTGGGCTAACATGGCTCCAGTTGCAGTATCAACCACAGTCGGGTATAGTAACAAGGGGCTACAGGGTAAAGGAAAGCTTAGGACTGGGGGGTTGCTAAGGTATTGCTTGATTTTGTCGAAGGCTTCATGGCATAGGGGGTTCCATTCTTTGCTCGAATCCTTCTTCAATAATTTAAACACGGGCTCACAGATCACGAGTTAACTGGGATATGAACCAACTAATGTACTGAATTATACCCAAGAATCCTCAGATTTCTTTTTCGATTTTGGGTGGTGGCATCTCAACTATGGATTTAATTTTGGCTAGATCCACCTTTATCCCTTGTTTACTCCCCATGAAATCTAGCAACTTTCTAGCTGTGACTCCGAACGCACACTTCTGTGAGTTCAACCTCACATAGTACTACCTCAACCTCTCGAAGAATTTTCTCAACACCTTACAATGATATGCCCTTTTCCTCGATTTGATGATCATATCATCCACATACACTTCTACCTCCTTATGGTCATGTCGTGGAACAGGGTGGTAGCGGCTCACTGGTATGTAGCCTCGACATTTTTCAACCCGAACGACATCATTGTCTAACAGAAATTACCTCAGGGGGTTGTGAAGGTTGTCTTCTCCTAGCCCTCATGAGCCATTTTTATCTGGTTATATCCCACAAAATAATCTACAAAGGATACCAAAACATGCTTAGTTGTGTTGTCTATGATCAGATCTATTATGGGTAAAGGGAAATCATCTTTGGAGGAAGCTCGGTTGAGGTCTTGATAGTCTACGGACATCCTGACTTGACCGAAAGGCTTGTGAATAGGCACAATGTTGGCTAGTAGGTAGGGTATTCAATTACTCAGATATCCAATGTGGAGTAATTTCGTCACCTCCTCCTTAGCCTTGAGAGATCACTATGGTCTCAACTTGCGGAGCTTCTGTTTGACCGATTTGGCTTCGGGTAGGATAGGCAGGCAGTGTTTCACGATGGATGGGTTTATATACTGGGCATGTCGCTATATGATCAAGCAAATACATCAATAAAACTCTGAGGAATGCAGTTATCTGTTCTCTTTCTCTCTCATCTAGACTAGCCCCTATTTTGATTTCTTTTATGCTTTTGGGGAGCCTATGTTCATTTTGATAGTTTCCTCGACCACTGTCTTGACACGATTAGATTTGTAGTTTTTAATTTATTTCATCGTTTCTTTTAAATATTTTTCTCTTCTATGTCCTAGGCGTGACTCATCATTAACCGAGTTGATTAATTCATCATAACCTACACCAGCAACCAAGGAATAGTTGAAATCAAGCATGATATTATCAATCAAGTAGTCTGAAAATACATAATAGGTAAGTATATTGAGATTGGCTAAGGTGACATAAGCATCCAAGTCTTCCAGTTCCAGAGCATCTTTGACATCAGGACTTCTTATAGTAACCTCTTCCACAGTCAGCGATCCGTACTTGATCATCCAATTCCTCGTGTCACCCTGGGCTGGAGTGATTAGGCTTGCTGGGTCCATGATCTGGCTGTCCACTTCACATATAAGCATTAAGATAAACATATCAGTGAAGCATGCTGTCATTGCTTCTGGCTTCATCAAATCCATTCAATTTGAGACTTCTTCGACACCCATCTTAGTCTATACTGGCACTTCTTCATCCTTAACCCACTCACAGTCATAGAATATCTCCCACCATTTGATCTACTTCTCGGTCTCAACACTGTAAACTGGCTCTAGAAAACTATAGAAGGGTCCACCCTTTCCTTCCTTCATGAAGCTCCCATTCATAGTAGAGATCTTGGTCGTACTCATGCTTTCCTTATCCTTCTTAGCCTGGGTGAGCTTATGGATAGCTTCTCTCCTTTCCTTTCTGGTTGGCTTGTATCCTAAGCTGAATTGGTCTTTCTTGTTTTCCATATCCGGGAAGCTAGAAATTCCTTGACACTTTCGGCCTAGGCCTTTTATGGGAAAGTAGTAGAATTTCCTTAACATGGGGAGCACTATCATACTGCTACAAGGGCGAAGGTGAGGAACTTTTCACAGCAACAAACTTCCTCATATTCGAGACACTGATCCGAGTGATCCATTCTGAATCCATTGAGTAGAATATCCAAAGAATCATGCGGCACCTGAACACTGTCCTTCTCGATCTGCTGATTTGAGGCAACTGAGACTCTCCCATAATGGTGAAAACAACGTCATTCAACACAAATTTAACCTTCTGGTGCAATGTAAATGGGATTGCACCCATTAAATGTATCAAAGGTCAGCCCAACAGAAGATCAAAGGCTGTTGGGATATCATATACCTAAATCCAGAGCTAACCATAATAATTGGATATACCAATTACCTCCCTCCAGGTGTTATTATATCCTCAGACAAACTTAGTTGGAAGGAGCGAATTCCGACGGGTCGATTCCCGGGCGTGAACAGTTCGTAGAGGACAAACATTTTAGAGCAGAACCGTTGTCTATAAGGATGAGATGAATCTTTTTATCAACCACCTCGCTGGCTGTCAACTGCCTATACCTTTTTTTCCTGAATAACTATAATGTGTTTAAATGAATTGTTTTGTTATAATGTCTTTGAATTGTATTGATAGTTAGAAAAAAATATATGTTAGAATTTCTATTTGTTTGAAATATATTGTATTCAATATGTTATAATGTGCTAGAAATGAGACTGTATTTGTTATAATATGTTTGAATTGTATTGATAGTTAGAAAAAAAAAATATGTAAGAACTTTATTTGTTCGAGCGTGTTTGAATTGAATATGTTTGATTGTATTAAAAATATGGTAGAATTGTATTGATAGTTAGAAATAAAATATATGTTAGAATTGTCTTTGTTATAATAATTATTAAATTATTTTAGTTGTAGGTTATAATTATTTTATCTCCGGCCATAACCATCTTGGATATAATTATAAAATGATGGACACCAGCTCCAAACATAATTAAAAATAATGTTCGATGAAACCATAAACCCTAATTAAGCACTGAACCCTAACTGGAACTGCAACCTAACCCTAAATACAATCCTAAATCGTAATTAAACCCTAAACCCTAACCCTAATTAAAACCTCACACCCTAACCGATGGGTTAAACCCTAACCCTTAAAAAACCCTAAAACGTAATTAAACCCTAAACCCTAAACCCTAAACCCTAAACCCTAAACCCTATTCCTAATTAAACCCTAAACCTTAATTAAACCCTAAATTTTGATTACACCTTAAACCATGATTAATCCCTAATGCTAACCATAACCCTAAGGCGAAATTAAACCCCACCCTATTTAATACAATCCTAACCCTAACTAAAATTCTAAATTGTAATTAAACCCCAAACCCTATCCCTAATTAAACCCTAAATCCGAATTAAACCCTAAATCCCAACCCTAATTAAAATAACCCTAAACCTAAAAACAACTGTAAACCCTAATTTAACCCTAAACCCTAATTAACCCTAATTAAAACTTAAATCCTGATTAAATCCTAACCCTTAACCCTAACCCCTATTTAAACCCTAAAGCTAATTAACCCTAACTAAACCCTAAATACATCCCTAAATCGAACTCTAAACTAAGCCCCTAAACTGTTAATCCTAAACCGTGTCCCAATAATGTTAGTATTTTAGATTTAAACCAATTTAATTTTAGTATTTGCTAGTATCTAGTCGAGGCTATGGACCCATACGCGGGGTGCGCATCGATCCCCAGAGGAAATAACGAATTACTCTTACCGAGGAGGCCAGTAAGTAGTGTTCACTCTTGCACTTGACACTTTAATAATTCTGGTAATTATTACTGTTCACTTATTTCATCTAATTATGTTATTTTTATCAGGATTGTGGAGCGTGCGTCGACTACGAAGATCGGCATTCTTGTGAAGTGTCGATTTTTTGAGCCACTACTCTACTCCAGGGACTAGGATATCGGGAGGAAAGAGAAGTCGTGGGCAGAGTTCCTCGTATGACTATGAGTCTGTTAATATTTGTTTAGTACTGTTCAATGGAATTAATTGTCCTAATTATGTTATTTGATGCATTGCAAAAGGGGTTTGAGTTTGATTTTCCTTAGCAGCAGGCTTTGCGTAGAGCTATTTTTTTGGCTTCATGGAAAAAAATTACCTGCGGTGGCTACATGATGCACGTGAGCACGCAAGGAGATGTTGCCAGAGGGTGCACCGATGGAGAAGTGGAAACAGTGTGCACCTCTTTGGATATCGGCATCTTTATGGGGGTAGATGGTTGACATAGGTAGGGGAGAGTGCCTGTGGGTGCGTTCAGTGTGTATTTACTGTGTGCATGTTTCGGGTATGTTTGTGTTTATGTGTATGAGTATATTGCGTATGTGTGGTGTTAGTGTGTGTTTAGGAGGGAATTAGGGTGGGTAGTAGTGTTTGTGTGTGCTGCCGATAGTATGTCAGTGTTTTTGGTGTGTGACAGTGTGTGTTTGAGTTTATACAGTGGGTGTGTGTTTGAGAGGGTGAATATATGTGTGTTTGTGTGTATGATTGTGTGTGTAATTGTGTGTTTTAAATGTGCCAGTGTGTGTTTAGGTGTTTTAATATGTGTTCATGTGTAGCAGTGTGTGTGTGTGTGAGAGAGAGAGAGAGAGAGAGAGAGTTGTGTGTATAAGTGTCTATGTTTCACTAGTGCAGTGCGGTTGAAGCTGAAGTGTGTGCTTTTAAGGTGAAATAGTGTGGGTTTCAATCGTGAATAGTGACTGTAAGTGTCACTAAAGAGCTAGGGTTTAGACAGTTTATTCAGTGATTTTTTTTAAAAATAGTTCTGCTGAGATTTTGACCAAGTTTAGAACAGTGACCTCCATTATTTTTACGAGACATACTCTGTGGAAATTTTTTGAAAAATTTTAGAAATTTTCCGTGTCCACAAAGGATGTTAAACTAGGGTATCAATGAAAAAGTATTCTTGATTATTTTAACATAGTAAATCAAGCTGTTTTAATCTCACAATTTGAGGAAAACCTTATACTATTGATATGTTTTAGTATCTAATTTTTTTTTCCATTCCAAGGCCGATAGCTATTTTTAGCAGAACCGAATTTTGAGCGCTTGATCTGGACACTGGTTAGGGATTTTCGAGTAAATTTTTTTCTGAAAAACTTCTTAGCCCAAAAATGACTTAAGGTTACTTAATATAGTGTTTTTAAGTGTTTTGAAGTTTTTCTGCTACGGGAAGGCTGTTCCAGTGATTTAAGTATGAGAGGGGTGCTTATGGTAATTTTACACATAAGAGGCATTTTGGTAATTTCACCTACATGGTAGAAGGTTCATTCTGGGAGTATGCGTGAGTCAGCATTGAATATATAATATCGTAGTATAGACTATATTATGTTCATTAGATTGTTCTATTTAGGTTAAAAAAAATTCTAGAGTGAGCTCGTAGAGGAAGGATCCAAGTAAGGGTTTCTATCTGAACCCTGGGTAAGGATTTCTAACCGAACCCTAATTTCGAAAACTTGTATTTGTAAGTATTTTTTCGATTTGCTTATGGCTATTGTCGAACACTGAGATATGCATTGATTCAACACATTATTGTCATGGAAACCCTAACATTGAACTTGAATCGGTTATTTGGAAATCTTATCGATACTTGCCTTTTATTGCATGCTGAGCAAATTTGATAACAATTTGTATTCTTTGTTCAGAATTTTTGTGCCTAAATTTGATAACTGTTCGTATTTGTTGTTGCTATTTCTTTGAGACTATTTTTAAATTCTAAGTGATGAATTAATATCATCATGTTTAATTGTCATTGAAACCCTAATTGATATCGGCTATTTGAATTAATGTTGATCACTACAAGAAAACAGACTTTTAGCGACGGGTAAATCCGTCGCTAAAGGAATTAACGACGGATTCACCGTCGCTAAAAATCCCTCGTATAAAAGCCCGTTACTAAAAGTTTAGCGACGGAATTTTTAAATCCGTCGCTAAATATGTGATTTTTACCGACGGATTTATTTTTCATTAGCGACGGAATGTCCGTCGCTAATTATATTTTTAAAATTTTAATTTATTTTCTTTTTCGTCCAATTAGCGACGGATTAAATATTTAGCGACGGAATATTCCGTCGCTAAATAGCTTATTTAGCGACGGAATATTCCGTCGCTAAATATTTAATTGAAAGGAATATTTTAGCGACGGAATAAATCCGTCGCCAAAAGTCAATATTTTTTTAAAATTTTTTTTTTATTTTTCAATTACCTAAACCTGTACAGAAATACAATTCTCAACAACAACGCGCAATAAGCGAAATACAGAAAAAAAATATATAATCAATTAGATAAAATATTTATTATAAAAGAAACTAATACATGTACAAGCCGGCAACCGGAGATAGCCGGTTAGGAGAGGGGAGAATAGTACAACCCGGGCGCGGGGGGGGGGGGGGAAGCTAGGAACGGGCACGGGAAGAGGCTCATCAGGGGTTCCCGAGTCCCGGATCTGGATCCTGCTGAACCGGGGCCGGGGCGGCTGGTCCAGCAGTGCCCTGCTCCCTCATCATCCGGCACACCACTGTAGCAATGCGCTCGATATCCTCCTCGTGCAAATGAGGCCGAGGAGCCGGTGTCTGTGGAGGGGCAGCAGGGGGTGAGGACGCTCCTATCACGGCACGAGGAGTCGTGCTAGGCAGGCCGCGTATGCGGCCTTTCGGCCGATTCACGACCTCCGGCGTATCTAGCCATCGCTTCAACCCCCCAGTACTCGCAGCCGTACTAGTGGACGCTGATGGCTGTCCGGACTGCTGCTCGGACCCCCTTAGCTGTTCATACGAGGCCTGCAAAAATAGTGGTTTAACGATATGTTATGGCATTAATTAACGAAACAGACATCGAGGATAGAAAGAAACAGATTAACTTAAATAAATTGACTCACATCGATCCGCCGGGCAATATCTGAAATATAGTCGCCCGCCTGGTGCGTCTCGTCCTTGTCCTTCTTCCGCACGTGTGTGTTTCGGAGCTCCATCCCACAGCGGCTCTTCCGCAGCTCTCAACAACTCATAAAACTGATGAGCCCCCTCGTTCGGCGGTTGTGGCCTGTCGTTACCCCAGTCAACATTAGCATGCCCAACATCCATAATCATATCTCGAAAATCATATCGTGCCTCCTCCCTAACTTCAGTTTGACTAGCCAGGTTGAACGACAATACTATCGTTTCCCCGTGCTGCGTCCACCTTGTGTATCCACCCATAAAACCGTACCGACGAAGATGCCATTTTACTTCAATTCTTTTTCTCCAGTGCAACAACTCACATCTACCGCACGGGCACCTTATCTTATCAAGGTCAACATGTGCAGGATGCGCATAAGCGAAGTCGAGAAATTCGTCAACGCGACACTCAAAATCTTCAGCACTCTTCCTTTTCATCCAACTTCGATCGACTGACATGACGACTGAATTATCGTACTGTATACCACCTTCAATAATGACCAGTGATTAAGCATTGCCGATGTAAATATCAATGCATGAATGTTACAACACGTCTACATATTTCCCCTCCACTCTTGAACAGGTAGTGGTCCTATCCCATTCAGAAAAGCACATGTTTATAAAACAGTGAATAACTCATGCTTAGTCCGATGTCTGTGGAAAATTCGGCAGCACCTCCCCGCATTTCTCCAAGTACACCACATCGATTAGGTGTTCTAACATTCATCTAACCTTGCTCAGGAAGGTTTGACGGATGTTAGAACACCAGATCTGTATGCACCCGGAGAAACACACGAGAACGTGTACCAAATATCCACGACATAGAACATAAAGCATGAGTCAAAATACTGTTTTATAAACAATTAGCTTTTCCAAACTGTCCAAACTGGACATCCAAAGGCTCATTACAAGGCATTACTTTGTAATGAGTACCTTTGAACGGGAACTAAGGGTTTTTATGCATGCATGTGTTCAGAAATTGATAAGATATGCAAGAATCTTTCCGAAATATCAAAACTGCAGAATGATCGTTGCATATGTTATCAATTCCACATTAAATAGAACTCGTTGGCAACGAGTTGAACCATCTCGTTGCCAATGGACTTCTCAAAACAACAATTAATATAAAGAAGGCAGGGTTTGTAAAGAACGAGTAATTGAACCATCTCTGGGCAACATGGAGTAATTATGGGATGTACAAGGGCTAATTAGGGCTAATTAGGCTTAATTGGGTTATGTTAGGGCTAATTAATGTTAATGAGGGCTAGTTTCGGATAATTATAGCTAATTAGGGTTGATTATGACTAATTAGGGTTTAATTGTGCCGAGTAGTGATGATTAGTCCTAATTAGGGCTAATTAGGCTTAATTGGGTTATGTTAGGGCTAATTAATGTTAATGAGGGCTAGTTTCGGATAATTATAGCTAATTAGGGTTGATTATGACTAATTAGGGTTTAATTGTGCCGAGTAGTGATGATTAGTCCTAATTAGGGCTAATTAGGCTTAATTGGGTTATGTTAGGGCTAATTAATGTTAATGAGGGCTAGTTTCGGATAATTATAGCTAATTAGGGTTGATTATGACTAATTAGGGTTTAATTGTGCCGAGTAGTGATGATTAGTCCTAATTAGGGCTAATTAGGCTTAATTGGGTTATGTTAGGGCTAATTAATGTTAATGAGGGATAGTTTCGGATGATTATAGCTGACTAGGGTTGATTAGGACTAATTAGAGTTATGTAGTCCTAATTAGGGTTTAATTGTGCCGAGTAGTGATGATTAGTCCTAATTAGGGCTAATTAGGCTTAATTGGGTTATGTTAGGGCTAATTAATGTTAATGAGGGCTAGTTTCGGATAATTATAGCTAATTAGGGTTGATTATGACTAATTAGGGTTTAATTGTGCGGAGTAGTGATGATTAGTCCTAATTAGGGCTAATTAGGCTTAATTGGGTTATGTTAGGGCTAATTAATGTTAATGAGGGATAGTTTCGGATGATTATAGCTGACTAGGGTTGATTAGGACTAATTAGAGTTATGTAGTCCTAATTAGGATTTAATTGTGCCGAGTAGTGTTGATTAGTCCTAACTAGCGCTAATTAGGCGTAATTGGGTTATGTTAGTGCAAATTATGACTAATTAGGCTAACAACAATCAATATGCGCATAATTGGGTTCATTTGGGCTAATTTGAGGTAATTACAGCTAATTTGAATTTTATCAGGTTCTTAGGGTTAATTAAAACTAATTAGGCTCGTTAGAGCTAATTAGGGTTAATTGATTTACTAAAATATTATTAATCAGGACTAATTAGGGCTAATTATAGCCAGCGCTGGAGCCACGATTAGATTCCAGGGGGTGCATGCTAAAAATGTCGCATTAACCTAACTAACCTAAATTTAATGCACATTCAACAACCTCAATTCCGACACCTCATATAGGGTGTCGATATGGTGTCCGATACGTTTCTGACACCTCCGGACACGTGTCAGACACATACCGACACGTGTCTGACACATACCGACACGTGTCCGACGCCTTTGGACACGTGTCCGACGCCTCCGGACACGTGTCCGATGCCCAGCGACACGCACCTCCGGACACATCGGCATACGTTAATTTGTTTTCTAAATGTCGGACACCGTCGATCAGACGTGGTGTCCGTGTCTGCGCTAACTAACAGGTATCTCAATCCAATTGGGTCCCATCCTCCGTCAACAATCTCAATTCTCAATGCTCAATGCAATAAAAATTAACAAAAATCACACATTCAATCCAATTGGGTCCCATCCTCCGTCAATAATCTCAATATCTCAAATGCTCAATGCACAATTAACAATCTAAAATCATTAATTAACAACCTAAAATCATCAATTCATAATCGCAATTACTTCAAATACACAGCTAATAACCTAAAATCATCGATCAATAATCACAATTCTAAAACGCACAATTAACAACCTAAAATTATCAAACAAATGATCAATGTTCAAATGGGAAAAAAATGTTCAAAATTCACATATCCGATGCGCTTGAATTATTTCAATTTAGGGTTCGATTGTATTAGGGCATTCAATTTAGGGTTCAATTAGTTTCATTTAGGGTTCGGTTCGATTAGGGCATTCAATTTAGGGTTCAATTACTTCAATTTAGGGTTCAATTAGGAGGTTCTATTGATTCAATTTATGGTTCAGATGATTTGAGGCATTCAATTTAGGGTTCAATTAGTTCGATTTAGGGTTCGGTTGGATTAGGGCATTCAATTTGGGGTTCAATTAGGGTTCGGTTAGATTGGGGCAATCAATTTAGGGTTTAATTTAGGATTCGATTCAATTAGGGCATTCAATTTAGGGTTCAATTACTTCAATTTAGGGTTCAATTAGGGGGTTCTATTGATTCAATTTAGGGTTCGGTTGATTTGAGGCATTCAATTTAGGGTTCAATTAGTTCGATTTAGGGTTCGGTTGGATTAGGGCATTCAATTTGGGGTTCAATTAGGGTTCGGTTAGATTGGGGCAATCAATTTAGGGTTTAATTAGGGGTTCAATTAGTTTAATTTAGGATTCGATTCAATTAGGGCATTCAATTTAAGGTTCAATTACTTCAATTTAGGGTTCAATTAGGGGGTTCTATTGATTCAATTTAGGGTTCGGTTGATTTGAGGCATTCAATTTAGGGTTCAATTAGTTCGATTTAGGGTTCGGTTGGATTAGGGCATTCAATTTGGGGTTCAATTAGGGTTCGGTTAGATTGGGGCAATCAATTTAGGGTTTAATTAGGGGTTCAATTAGTTTAATTTAGGATTCGATTCAATTAGGGCATTCAATTTAGGGTTCAATTACTTCAATTTAGGGTTCAATTGGGGGGTTCTATTGATTCAATTTAGGGTTCGGTTGATTTGAGGCATTCAATTTAGGGTTCAATTAGTTCGATTTAGGGTTCGGTTGGATTAGGGCATTCAATTTGGGGTTCAATTAGGGTTCGGTTGGTTTAGGGTTTAGGGTTTAGGGTTTAGGGTTCGCATCTATGATAACCTACCCGAAACAATCCTTGTTTTAACCTAAATGGAATAGTTCAAAGATTAGAATGTAGCGTACAATATTGTATTATAACTCACTATTAACTCACGCACAGTCCCAAAACGACCCCCTCACTAGATGCGTAAAATTACCAAATTGTCCTTGAGGTTTTCGGCACCAGAAAAATCCCAAAATATCTGAAAATACTATTTTAAGTATCCTGAAGTCATTTTTGGGCTAAAAAGTATTTTAAAAAAAAATTGCCCGTAAATCTCGAACTAGCGTCCAGACCGAGCGCTAAAAGGTTAGTTTCGAAAAAACTACCTATTGGCCTCAGAATGGCACGAAATTTTAGAATATGAATCATATCAGTAAAATAAGATTTTCAGATTAAAATAACTTAGTTTACTAGGTTAAATAATTTGTTAACTTTGATTAATCGATGCCATAATTTAGCACCCCTTACGGACACCGAAAATTCTCAAAACATTCCGGAGCCTACATCTCGTAAAACTATTGGGGGTTATAGTTTTGTACTTTGTCCAATTCTGATCCTAGATATTTATAAAAAATCATTGAAAACTGCCTAATTTAATTTTAACCTTTAGTGACCATTACCTTTACTATTCAGATTAAGCACACCTAGTATTTCACCTAAATGCACACACATCTCCTTCTACCTTCAGCCGAGATGTTCATCCCACACCCACTTCACAACCACACATTACCTCACTTCCAACCCACTTTAAATCATAGAAACCTCATTACACCATTCTAACTCACTACAACATACACTTAAACACTCAATTTAACACATTTACACACCTATAATACACACACCATCAAGAACACACACACACATAGTCACGAACACACACTACACCTACAAAACACGCACTTAACTCCTCGAAAGCCACTTACATGTTAATAAAAACCAAAGAGAAATTAATGACAGGACACGGGAAGCAAACCAGAAGACCTTCACAGGCAGTGGTGGCGGCGCGACAGTGGTGGCAGCGCGGTAGTGGTGGCAGATCGGCAGTGGTGGTGGCGCGACACTGGTGGCAGCGCGGCAGTGCGGCAGTGGTGGCAGCGCGACAGTGGTGGCAGCGCGGCAGTGGTGGCGGCGCGACAGTGGTGGCAGATCGGCAGTAGTGGCGGCGCGACAGTGGTGGCAGCGCGGCAGTGGTGGCGGCGGTCCTTCGGTTTTGAAGATGGGCGGCAGTGGCGGTGGCAGGCTCTATCGCCGGTGAGAGAGAGAGGGAGAGAGAGAGAGAGAGAGAGAGAGAGAGAGAGAGAGAGGGAGAGAGCAACGGGAGAAAGAAAGAGAGAGAGAGCAACGGGAGAAAGAAAAGAAAGGGGGATCTGATATTTTTAAGTCCTTTACCGACGGAATACACCCGTCGGTTAAAGTCCGTCGGGAAAACCCTACTTTCACCGACGGGTGTGTTTACCGACAGAATTATTCCGTCGTTAAATAGTTTTACCGACGGACTTTTACCGACGGTTATTTCCGTCTCTGAAACGACGTTTAGCGATGGAATTTAGTCCGTCGCTAAAAGTCCGTCGCTAATTCCCTCTTTTCTTGTAGTGGATGCTCATTTTTGTTACAAGTCAGGCATTGAATTTCATGTTGATTCTATGATTGTTGTCTTCTGTGTTGACTTGGAGGTCTGTTCTGAGGGAGGCGTTATAAGGATGGCCTGTTCCTGCATCCTACAGGGAATGCAAGCTAGTTCCTTGATCGATGGTAAGGACTAGTTATCGTATATCATGCAGGTGTACACTTTCTGTGCATTGCCTGAGTGGCATTGCCTATGCCCATAGTCAACATCTTCGAAATTTGTTTACATTGTATCTTATAATGATTGTTTTGAAAATGATTGGGAATGAACGTCTTGATATCTTATTGAAGGGGATTGAGTTGAAACTCTTCCCCATATCGTGATCAAACTGTTTGTGGTTATCTGAAATCCTTCCTTATATTATCTTTAAAGTATTTGTACTTTTTTTGAAATCCTTTCGAAAGCCATCATTGTATTTTATAATGATAGCTTTGAAAATGATCTCAAAATGATTGTTTTGGTATCTGTTTATGATTGTTTATGATCGTTTTGGAAAATCATCAAGTTGTTTATGATTGTTTGAAAAATTATCATCGAATGGACTTTTGAGTTATTTTGCAATTCCGGTTGTCCTTGAACGACCTTACCGAGCTCTCAAAAGCTCACCCTTCGTTTGATTCCCTTATATAGGTTTTGATCAATTGTAGATTGCTCGGGGTGGGTTAGAGACTGTGTGAGATTCTAGAGTGCCCACCACTATTTTGAGTGATCCTTTGCGTGGGTCAGCACTGTTAGCTTGTAGTTCTATAAAGAACCTAAGTTTTAATAGTTTATGTTTAAGCAATTTTTTTGTAACCTTGTATTTTGGAGAATTTAGGTTAATGTGTTGAAAATTGTATTTGAGCAATGTTTGTATCTTCGGATTTTCGGGTCGTTATAGGAACTTTAGCGACGGACTGTCCGTCGCTAAAGGTATTTACTGACAAATTATTTTGCGAAGGAGAGTTCGTCGTTAAAGGCCAGAATAATAGGAAACAGAAGTTCTGTCGTTAATGGTATTTTTAAAAATTAATTTCAAAAAATTAAAAAAAGGAAAATCAAGGAAATTACTTTTAACGATGGAATGTCCCGTCGCTAAAAGTAATTACGTCTGTCTGTAAAGTCAAACTTTTACCGACGGACTTCAACATTTCGTCGCTAATCTTTTAGTGACGGCCTTTTTCTTAAGGACTTTTAGCGATGGACGTCGCTAAAGGTCTTTTTTCGACGGAAAATGCACTTTTAGCGATATTTCTTGAAGTGGGATTATTATTTTCTTTATCATTTATTAACAAACTGGTTATACACCAAATGGAAATCAAAACTGCTTTTCTTAATGGTGTTTTAAAGGAGGAAGTGAACATGGAACAACCAGAAAGTTTTGTACTTGCGGGCCAAGAAACCAAGCTTCTAAGCTTATCAAATATTTGTACGACATAAAACGAGCTCCTTAACGATGACATGAACGATTTGACAAAGTGGTTATCGCTCATAATTGCGTTTCTTCTGAATTTGATAATGGACGCGATGTTAGAATAAGCATGTATATAGATCCGTCGCTATAACTCACATTTACAGACGGATCTACCCATCGACTAAGATCCATCGGTAAAGGTTTTTACCGGCAAAAAATTCCGTCAGTAAAAACTTTTGCCTAGCCAAATAAAAATAAATAAATAGAATTAAAGTAAACCAATTATTCGTCGCTAAAAGAAGTTTCCAAATGTTCTATTTTCGGTTGAATTTTTCAAATATTTTGGGAAAAATATTTAGCGACGGTTATTTTCTTTGTTAAAAGAACATTTTAAAAAAAATTACTTTTAGCGATGGCAAAGTCCGTCGCTAAAAGTTAACCCTAAGAAAATGAAAATCTCCCCCTGCTGCCCTCTTTTTCTCTATCTTAACTCCATTGCAGTCGTTCTCCTCTATCACCCTCCCCCACTGTCCCTCTCCTCTGCCATCGCCCTCCCCCTCACCTCTCTCGCCCACCGCCCCTCACCTCGGTGCCCCACCGCCCATCCTCCTCAGGCTTGACTGTCGCCGACCACCCACCGCAGCGCCCGCCAATGCCCACTATCCATCCGTTATGTATTTAATTTGATTTGTTATAATATAATTGAACCCTAATTTGTTATATTTGTTATAATAACCCTAATTTGATTTGTTATAATAACCCTAATTTGATTTGTTATAATTTTTGTAATTGTATTTAATTTGTTATAATGTAATTATATTTAATTTGTTATAATGTAATTGTAACAATTAAACCCTAATTACCTCAATTTGGTGTTGTCAGTTATGGATAGATTACATGTCATTCGTGGTCGGGGTGGACGCCGAGCTGTGTCCGCCCTGGTGGCTTCAACCTCGGTGTTGCCCGCTGATGATGAGGCACAGAACGCGGGTATCCAGCAGGCATGGCCGTAGCCCCAGCCTCAGCCATTGCCACAGCCCCAGCTCTACGCCGAGTCCTCCCACCCGCACGCTGGTTCTCCTTTTTCTATGGGTTCGACGACCTCAGGTATATTTGATATTAGCGTTTAGTTGTAATGTTAAGACTTATATTTTAAATTATATTTAGACTGCATTAATGTTGGTGTTTTGTAGGATCTCGTCGAGGCCGTAGATTGACACGCGGGGTACTCATCGATCTCCAATAGAAACAGAGAGTTACTCTCACCGAGGAGGACCAGTAAGTAAAAAACTTTGATTTAATGCAGTACTTATCACTTTAAGTCCACTAGTTATTATGGTTCACTTATTTAATGATATTAATATATTTCTTTATCATGATCCTGGACTGTCCAGCGAAAACGAAGATAGGCGTCTTTGTGAAGGGCCGATTCTTTGAGCCACTTTTGTATTGGAATGACTGGGATGCCATGGCGAGGGAGGCCTTATGGGAGGAGTGGTTGGTATGGTTTTTCAGAGTTTGTCGGTTATTATTCGTTTAATCATTACCTAATATTTAAATGTATTGTACTGATTGTGTAATTGGATGCGTTACATGAGGGGTTCGAATTTGAGTCGCATGAGCAGCAAACCTTGCGGCGGTAGGATTTTTTGCCTATATCAGCAAAAATTACTGGTAATGGCTATACGACGCACGAGAGCGAGTGAGGAAGATACTGCTCGAGGGTGTCCCAATGGAGGAGTGGAAGGGATATCCCTATCATTGGATCTCACCATATGTATGGGGCATATGGTTGATAAGTAGATCATTGATCCAACTTGGGAGGTGAAGAATAAATAGTGTTCTAAATATCCTACACGGGGGGGCGGGGGGGGGGAGATCGGTGCGTCACGACGTCGTCCGACACAAGAATGCGGCTGAGCACCCGAACGTGGAGGTAGATGAGGTCTATGCTCTCACGTACATTCAGACACATGTGAGGAAGAAAGAAAAGGACGATGCACTCCACAGTGGGTGGGGGACTTCATTTCAGATATTTTCCTGCAGATCGATGTAAGTTACAAATTAATTTGTTTATTTTAAAATTTCGGCTATGTATTCGATGTTTGTTGCCTTAATGATGTTAATTGTCAGATCATTGTTTTCTAGGCCTTGTAGGAACATATGAGGGGGTCTGGGCAGCAGTCCGGACAACCATCAGCGTCCACGAGAACGGATACGAGTACCAGAGGATTAAAGCGGTGGCTGGATACACCGGGGTCATCAATAGGTTGAAAGGGTGCGTACATGGCCTGCCGAGCGCGACTGCACGTGCTGTGATAGGAGCGTCCCCACCCCCTACTACCCCTCCACATACACAGACACTGCTTGCGGAGCGACAGTTACACCCGGATTGTATCCGTTACATTGCTGAGGAGGTGTTCTAGAATATAAGCTCATAGGGGGATCAAGTACAAACACTATATACGATTACTAAACACTATGTACGATTACTATAGAGATTAATGCGTCCGTGCCTTTAAATGCAGGGCATTGTTGCTAGACATACCAAGCTACATCTGGATGACAGTACCCCCCTAGACGAGGATGATTGGCAGGATCCAGATCCCGGTCTCGCCGACCACTGGGCCCCTCCTCTCCGGTGCCATCCTAGACTTGTGCGGATCCCCTCCTCTATTTGTATCCCCCTCCTGGACTTGTGCTCCCCTCCCTTCCCCTCCCCCAGTCTATTTGTATCCTGCTCTCGTGCCCTCCTGAACTCTGTATACATTATATTTTCACGAAAATTCTGCCGCAATTTCGTAAAATATTTAGCGATGAAAAAGTTCGTCGTTTGTCGAACTTTTAGCGACGGAATATCCATCTCTAAAAATTTGTCTGAAAAAATAAAGGCCTTCTAGCGACGGATATTTCGTCTCTAAAAGTCTGTCGGTAATACCTTTAGCGACGAGCTTTTCCGCCGCTAAAAGTGTTTTTATGTACAGTATTATTTAAGACTTTTAGCGGGAAAATAAAATCCGTCGCTAAAAGTCAAATGAATATTTAAATTATTTTTTTTGATACCCAAACCTGTAATTCAAAATTTCAATCCAAAAATTAATTATCAATCCACATTAGAGTTATATAATTGCTGATGGATCAATAATTATTTAACACTAAAGCAAACACATTACATATATATAAATTTACAATTCTATACTAATCAAAATATTGTGTTTAAGATAAAATATGCCCCCTTACTAAACTATACACGGCAATAGCAAATTAATCTGCTTCTCAAGATACAACCGACGACCTACTGATGATTATTGCTCCTTTCACTTCATAACACTCTAAGTTAGTCACAAAAAGAAAGGTTGGGCTCGGGTAGAGATGATGCTTACGTGCGAAGTGTGCGCAAAAGCGCCAATAGCTCCTTTACGCCACCACCATTGTGGGTGCTCCTTTCTATTTCCCTAGCAATGTGGGAATTTACATTTGACCCTTTGCACTTGTAGTCTTGTATGACTTGTACCCTCCTTAGACAATAGAGGAATCTTTATTAGCAGATCTCTAAGCCATTCCGCCTCCTTTATTGCTATCGCTGAAACAATAAACTCAGACTCCATAGTAGAACATGACATCAAAGTTTTCTTCTTGCAATCTAAAGAAGCAGTGCCTCCACCCATGAAAAAACCCAACCACTTATGGACTTTGTTTTACTAGAGATTGTGATCTAGTTTACATCTATTTGTATACGATAGGAATGTCCTTGTAAGTGAATGCAAATTGCATTTTTTGCTTAAGGTACATAAGTACCCTAACCACTCATTCCAATGGACTTGCTCAAAACCTACTCAAAAACCCAACCTCAAAGGCTATGCCTCGTCGGATACACTTCATGACAGACATCCAACTGCCAATGGCACTAGAACTCTCTGGCTGTGAAACACATTTTCCTTCATTTCCTTAATTTGATAGAAAGATCATACGGTGTTGTAACTGGGGCACAATCCCCGTTATTAGATTTCCTTAATACTTTCTCAATATAAAGAGTTCGAAATAGAATATGAAGATCTAATAAATTTCATTCCAGAAATAACATTGGTTTTCCCATATCGTTCATATCAGAAGATGAAGATAGAAATAACTTGTTTTCTAATAAAATATCCAAATCAATACCGAAGATGGACATATACACTGCAAGAAACTGGCTTTTTAGCCACGGACAAGTTTGTTGCTAAAATGCCTAAATCCGTCGCAAAAGATTTTTAGCGACGAACACCCTGTCGCTAAAAGCTCGTTACCTATAATCCTTTTGCTAAAAGTTTGGCGACAGACTTTGAAAATCTGTCGCAAAAAAATTGATTTTTACCAACGGTCATCCATGACGTCGACACTTGTGACGTGTCTACGGCTTAAGAGATTATTAGACATATAAAGCTAATCGATACATATAATGAAAGGTACATAAAGGAAAACAAGTTTACTTTGAAAAAGGAAACCAAGAGGAAAGGAACTATATAAATGGAGTAAAATTGTCGACGGCTGGAAATTTGGGTGGAGTGGATTAAATAATAGAGATAAAGAAAAAGTTTTGATTATAGTAGGGTGGGGTGTTTATATATTGAATGTTAACTATTTGTCAACAATATAAAAAAATTTGGTCAAGGGTATGATCCTATTAGATATAAACGCTATGTGTTTGTGCTTGTGTGCGTGCTGGAGTATAAAGATCTGAAAGTCCTCGTGCTTTCAAAACAAACAGCTTGGTAGGTGTAACCTTGAGGAAGATTAATTCTTAGTAAGCACGTACAAAAAGAGCGCTTTTCTTGAACGAGACTTGACACAAAGTGATAACGTAATGCATGCAAAGCACTTGAATTTAATGGTGAAGCGGATGATCATGGGTAGGTACCTTTATGAAGTACGTGGTTTCACTTTTCATTCTTTGAATTGATCGATGTCATCATTCCATTTGTCGGTGTAAAGTAAGGATTTCATGGATTTTTTGGTTGGATGAGCGATAATCACCTACATGGAAGTTACGTGACTCCTATTTTACACATAGGCGGCTACTAATGTAACTCGGTTTTTGACGTTTCAATAAAGAAAATTAATATATTAATTTGTGTCCTATATAAGCATTGTCTTTTTTTGGCTATCCATTTTTTCTATTTAATCTGAAGAATTGTATAATAATGTAAATGTTTATGAAAAAATTATACCCAAAGCTTAAAAATTCCAGTCGAAGACAACGGACATTAATTATAATCTAGAACAATCAGCAACTACACATTATGACCTCCTTTGACAAGCGACTCCTGTAATACTTTTCTGATACTTATGATTTTATTTTTTCAAAGGAAAGAAAGGGCAGGGACAGAGAAGTACGTCATTTTCCTTCCCATTGACAAGCGGATTGTGTAAAGAAAAAAGGTTTTCAATGGTTGGTGAGTTGGTCGTCGTACTCTTTGTTTGAAGTTGCTTTTCATTATTTGTTGACGAAGTTTATTTTTCTTTTTTAATTTCTTCCTTAGTGTTTCTAGAGAGACTAGAGATAGATGCTTAAACTATCCAAAGATTGTAATGGAGAAAAAGCGTACTTCTAGAGAGAGAGAGAGAGAGAGAGAGAGAGAGAGAGAGAGAGAGAGAGAGAGAGAGAGAGGACATAGTTAGGCACAAATACAATGATCCTGAAAATTACAATCATCAGGATACAGAGAATGATTAATGATTAATGACAACTAGGCAGAGATGACAATTAGTCACAGAGAATGATTAATGACAACTAGGCTCATATACAATGATCCTAAGTGGATTAAGATTAACTAGGATTATCCTATGCATGTATTTATCTTCCTTACGTGTTGGATATATGTGCTATTTTATATCCTTGGTAATCGCTATAATTTTGTACTCAGACCTTAACTTTTTTTTTTTTGGTAACATACTCAGACCTTAACTTGATTGATGAATGTGCTGATATGAAATGATGAGAATATGGAATGTCATCTGGCTGCTGCCCCCGCAAATCTAATAATTAAGAACGTAAAAGTTTATCTTACCTAACATGCGTTGAACCCACTTTATCTCATTAAAGATTGTTTCTCCTAAGCTTTATTTATATGTACTGGACCCATTTGTTGATTTATATAGAAGGGCAGTCTGGTAGTAGCTAGGGTAGTCAAACTGATCCATTTTAGGTTTGAGTTGCCTTAATCCGCAAGATGTAGGAAAATTTATTATATTGTTAAAAGTGGAAAGCATAGAACTTCAACTACTTGAAAGTGGTAACAATTTATGATACATCAAGAACAGTGGACGAAGTACGTTTTGTTGTGTTCTCTCGTATCAAACGCAATACAAGTGAAAGCTGGAAGAGGCTGCTGATCACAATCCTTTATCACCCACAAGCTTTTGTTGTAGCGTCATGTTAACCGATGCTCGAACTTGCAAAGATAACCTCACAAGGATACCTATTTCTCACAGAGAGTACGTATTTTTTTATTAGAACAATACGATCTCAAAATACAATAAGGTGCATTTAGAATCTGTGGTACATTGGTTAACTTATAGTTCATCACGTTGTGTCCTTGTTAAATGCACTAGTGTACTATATACCAATAGATGATTGTCCCATTCAATCTAGTTTAAAGCTTTTATTATATGTGCACGAGAACTGAAATATAGTTACTCATGTGGTGGTTCTAAAGATTGGGAAAAGAGAGGTCATGTGTGAGGCGGTTAGAAGTCATGGGGTGAGATGTTTATACTTTCTAATACTTATTTAATTGGATTTAAAAAATAGAGAAAGTGACTTTCTGGCCAATTATATGCTACCACCTACTTAGTTATATTTATGAAATTAAAGAAAATCTAGAAAAAAGGAATTTCAAGTTTGGAGGCAAAACAGGTGACAATCGAATCCGCATACATATATCTATACTACTTATAAAAGTATGAATATTGTAAATCATTTTATTTCGTTTTTGCCCTTCGGTAATCACTCCTATAACAATCATACCCTTTCATAAATACTATTATTAATTACTAATTTTGTAATCATTTCTGATTTTGCCCTCCATTAGTTATTCTAATGACAACTCTACTCTTTCCTAATTGGTTTTTTTGTAATGCGTTTAATAAACATTAGGTCATAAATTTAATCTAAACCTACATTTACACATTGAAAAACAAAATGTGTTGTTGCAAAATATAAATTTATGTAGAGGACGGCTAAACAGCGCTAGCAACGGATCAGCTCCTATATATATATATATATATATATATATATATATGCGTGTGCGTGTGCGTGTACACACACACACACACACATACATATTACCTATAAAATTTATATCTATACTACCTATAAAAGTATGAATGTTGTAAATCATTTTTAAACGATTATGTCATCCGTTAATTACGTCAATTACATTCTTCCATTCTTTTATTACTCCCTTTTAAATTTTGATAAAATCAAAAGAACACTGGGGGTAATAAATCTATTCTATACATTGAAAAATGAAAAGTGTGATGAAAAAGAAAAACTGAACAAATAAATTCCTTTATTATTCTCTTTTTAATTTGGTTAAAATGAAACAAACATTAGCTATGGAATTGGTTAATGAGAACTGTGATATTTTTTCTTGCATTTTTAGGTTAGCAAACAATTAACCAATTGAAAAACAGATAAACAAAAACAAAATAAAGAAACTAAAATACGTGAAAAATGCAAAGCACATGGTCTTGAAAATTACAAAGCTTAACATTAAACTAATTTAACATATTACAAAAATAAAGACGTAGATTCATTCTTTTAATTTTTCCATTTGTTTTTATTTTCAACAATATTATCAAACATTTCTTCAATCCAGAAGCGTACAAAGAATATTTTCAAACATTGAACTGATTATAATAACAAACATCAAATATACATTCTTCTAAAACAAGTCACAAAAAAAATATGAACATCATTGAATTACATTATTTTGATTTAAAAAAAGATAATATCATCTCAAACATTACTCTCGGCTATATTCACGTGCAACGCACATACTCTATACTAGTATAATACAAATGTACAGTTGAAATTAACAGATCATTCTATAGATGCTTCCCAAAGCATTTGAGAATCGAAGCTCATAAAACCTAGACCGCATACGATATGGCAGTGGACAAGTAATATACACATAAGAAGATATATGGAAGCAATGATGAATTGATGAATGCAAGATATTCAATAAACCACTGGATCAAGATACTAAAAATAAAGACCCGTTTAAAAGATTGAACCCATACAATCTTCAACTTACCCTAAACCCATCGGAATAGACAAATTTATCTTCATCCTAGTAATATGAGAGTTGAAAGTCTTAATTGACAATTGTGACGTGTATCGAAAAAATCTCTTCTTTCAAGTTTCTATCTTGTTGTTCAGATTAATCAACGATAATTAACAAGAAAGTTCAACAATGACTCTTGATCACCAATTAGGTCATCTAATATGCTAAACCCTAAAGTGAGATTTGAGGACTAACTTATTTGATGATAAGATGTTAGGCACCTCATTAAATCCTAAGTAGGTCTCTAGTTGTTTTTTTTTTCTAGGATTTGCTGGATGTTATTGAAAAAGTAAGAATAATAAAAAATCATAATTTGCTTGATTATCGGTTTGAACTCACCAATTAGGACTGAGTGGGCTACGTACCCAATTAGACTAATAATCAAGATGAAAGCTTCTTACTTTTGACCCTAGGGGAGCTTACCTAAATTCTGGTATGTGGTTTTGTGAAAAATAGTACATAAGCTAAATTATATCCATATGAATAATGGGAAACTAGTTGTCTTGTCGAAAGACTAGAATTTAATTGCAGGGAAGGGTTTTAAGCTCACAAAACATAAATCACGTGCCATATGGAAGTGGACAAGTGATATATATAAGAATATATTTGGAATCAGTAACAAATTGATGAATGCAAGATATTCATTAAACCATTGGATCAAGATACGAAAAGAAAATACTGGTTCAATGGGTTGAATCCATACAAACTCCCACTATCCCTAATCCGATTGGAATAGACAAACTTAACCTCATCCTACTAGTATGAGAGTTGAAAGTCTTCATTGACAACTGCGACAACGTGCATCCGAAAAATCTTGTCTTTCGAGTTGCTATCTTATTTTTCAGACTAATCAAATATAATTAACAAGAAAGTTTAACATTGACTCTTGGATCACCAATTAAGTCGTTGTAATTTGAGAAACTCTAAAGTGAGAGTTGGGGATTAAATCATGTGATGGCAAGGTGTTAGGCACCTCATCATACCATAAGTAGGTCTATACTTATTTTTTCCTCTTTTTGCTGAATTTTATTGAAATAGCGAGAATTAGAACAAGCCCTATGTTTCCTAATTATCGGTCCGAACTTAACAACTAGGACTGAATTGGCTACATACTCGATCAGACTAATAATCAGGATGAAAAGTTCTTACTTTTGACCTTATATGAAGTTACTAAGTTCTGGTGATTGGTTTTATGAAAATAGTATATCAACTAAACTATATCCACCTGAGCACTGAAAAACTGCTTTCACTATTGAAAGACTAGAATTTGGTTGTAGGGAAGGGTTTTAATCTAGTCAAACTAAAAAGGATGGTAGAAGACCATTGGATTTGGACTGCCTAGTGGCCAGTTTGGCTTATCCACAACGAAGGAGAATGTAAGAACAAGTGCATGAATATATGTATGGGGGAGGGGATCATAATTATTTTCCTCCCTTGAAAGAAATAAGGATAACCTCTATGTATACAGGGGTCTTGAATGTTTCCAATGGGTCCTGGGTGTAATTTGTATAGAGGCCTGGAGGCCTAGATCGGTAGAAAAGTACCCCATTGAATTTGGTTTGTCTAGTTACGGTTTGGAATCCACAATGCAAGAGAATGCAAGAACAAGTGTGTGAATATGTATATGAATATGTCTAAGGGGGAGGGTATCACAATTTATTTTCCTCCCTTAATAGAAAAGCATCAGAAAATAAGAACAACGTACTCTATTTTTTTTTGACAAATAAGCCAGCAGCCGTTGACGTTTTCCCAGAATTTTTCGCAGACCTCTCTGAGATAAATAGTCCTTTTTGTGCAATTCCAAATGTGAGGTAAGTCTTCGTATCTTATTGGTGAAACTGACTACTTGAAATTCAACAGACCCCCTGTTTTCTTTGTTTTCCTCTCGGGAAATAATTGAAATAAATGAATTTTTTACCATAAAGAATTCCTCTATTTTTTTAATAATACGGGGTCGGGTTCTTCTCCTACCCGTATCGAATAGAACATGCTGAGCCAAATCTTCTTCATGTAATTGATTTAGATCGGGAAAATTGTGCAATAACAAATCGAAATAATAGACTCATCTCATATATCAAACTATTTTGGCCTATTCGCCTAGGGCAGCAGAAAAGCTGCACAAAAAGAATAAGATGCAACCCTAGCCACCCCCAATAATAATGAAGCATGCAATTAATCTATACTATCTGGGACACTTAGGTGAACCATCTGGTACAGTGTACTCACTGGTAGGCTCTTCCTTAGGATTTTACTTTAAAATCTTATTCTAAAAGGAAAAGTTATCCTCAGGATTTTACTTTAAACCAAATTATCAATTACAAGAAAGATAGTCAAAATGTGGTGTTTGAGATCTCTTTCATATACGTAGAATGTAAGACATAACGATCCGAAAGGGGCAATGTTTACAGTATTTTGTTGCTCATTGTCTACTATGAGTAGAAGGACGATCACCTCTTTTCATATAGAATTAGATTTATCTTGGGAGGCATTACTTAAACTTCCATAAACTTTCCGTATGTCATTCTATCTCTGAAAATCGCCATATTTATTTTGACAAATTTTCAACTTCGTAGATTTGGAATATGAGATTATTGATCTCTTTAACTCTATGTTTGAGGAAGGAAAGATGGTACCTACCCCCCCACCCCCTCGGGTGCGTAGATGGTCTACCAAAAATGGGAGAAATGGAGAGTTATGGTGGTTTTAGTGTAATTGAATAGGAGTATTATCAGTTGAAATGTAATCTTTCTTACCCTTGGTTACAATTAATTTAAGATTTACAACGTCAATTATATTTCTATCTTTTCCTTTGGTAGGTGCATATGTTTGCATGGGAGAAGCTTAATCATGAGTAGTTGCAATTGAATTTGGATTATCATGCGAGAAAGGTATTTTTGATCGATGAAGGTTGAATTTATTTGAAACAGAGGGTGATGAACCAACATCGATTTTGGGCTAATGAATTGAAAGTGCATGTTAAATATCTACCAGGAATAAGATGTGAAAACAATAAAATTACCTGCGGGGGGAGGGGGGGGGGGGGGATGGAGGGTATAAGGTTTTAAGACTACTTTAAAATATTAAAAATCAATCAAAACCAACTTTGAGAAACTAGGATGAACATTTAGATAACTCAAACACCAAACCTCAAATACAACATCTCAAGTTAGAAACCTAACCAATCTTAGAACAAGAATAAAGCAATAATATAAAGAAGGTTTAAAGATACTTGACAATTGGGATGTAGATAGTTCAGATCGAATGACCCTCAAGCCTACGTCCACCCTTTCAAGGAATCCATGGAAAGGCCCTAGAATCCACTAGAATGGTCTTTCTTACGGGTCAACACCGCACCTCTTACAATCTCTTGATGCTATACCCACATCAAGAACAAGCTTTGACAATCCCAAAGCTTCAAAGCTTGCAACCCCCTAAGCTTTGATACAAGAAACTTTAGATGAAATATCGTGTACAAGAATTAACTCTCAATAAGTTGATGAGTATAAGTTTAAGCTCTAGAATAAGAGAGATGAGTGTATTGATGACTTATAAAAGTGTATATCTCTCAAATGTAAGCTCATAATGAATGCTCTCTTGAATTGAATGAGAAAACAATGAAAACAAAGAGAGATTGAAGAATTTCTTTGAGTATTTCCAAGATAAGAGGGTTTTGAATGCAATGGATGGTTCAAAAGTATACCCAAAATCAATTTATATAGGTGTGGGAATAAATGTAGCCATTTGGAAGTAGGTATGGCACTAAATGTGCCAAATGGTAAATGTTGTCAACTGTATTGCATAATTGCAGGTGACTATATTCCTAAAGTAGCCGTTGTAAATTCAAATGTCCCCCATTGTAGTCGACTTTAATAAGCAACTGCCCAATTCGCAACACTGCATTCCAATGCAGTTGATTGCATCCCTGAATGCATTTTTCCCTATTTTTTAAAGTATGAAAGTTTTATGTATGTAAGGAAAACCTAAGGGCAATTTCTAGGACACAGTCATCGATACGGTCACCCTCTATGTCTAGTTACAAAGCAAAGGAATAAAAATGTTTACAATTGAATTGAAGTATTCCATTTTCGAAGAATTTTGTTAAATATATTTGATCGATATATTGCTCGTCTAGTTGTCCGTTGCATGAGTATGATAATGTACCTAACGCTTCATGAACTCCAATGCATGTTAGACAACATAACCTTCAATGTTGGTTATCAACAAAATCAAATATAATTCTATGTTAAATAATCGTAAGGCTAACAATATTTCCCTTTTTGATGATGACAAACACTGATTCCAATAATATGAGATGTATAAGAGAATATGCACGATAAAGCATGGCAATCTCATTTTCGATTACTATAAACCATGTAAGATCATGGGAGATAAAAATAATCATAACGATATAATAAACTCCCCCTATCTTAAGCAATATATGTATATTCTTTTTCATAAACTCCCCCAATCTTGAGCAATAATAATTTGATATCAGTAAAAAATATGAATTAACATTTTATCCCCCTCATTACCTCATTAAAAAGATCAAGGGTTGTGTGTGTGAAAGTGATCAACATATATATCCATCCATGGATAATCAGTACAGCCAACAAGGACATTTAAACAAAACTCAAGTACTTGAATAACCATTAAGAGGTGTATCAAGCACACATCTTAAAATAACACATGAAAAATGAAGCATAGAATGAATTAGATGTATAGCAAATAAGCATGAATCAAAGTGCTAAGTCATACATAAACCAAAGTCTAATGCAAGACTACTAGAAACATCCATGGTAAAGTTTTAAGTATACAATAGAGTTCAAAGACATAAGAAAAATAAATTAGCTAGGTCAGTAGCTCAAGGACCCTGGTACGATAGAGGTGGTAGGCGGAATAAGTCCTCCTCGGGATATTGGATACCCCGTTGATCCTCCATGGAATAAAAGCATTTACAATTGAATTGAAGTATTTCATCTTTGAAGCATTCCGTTTAATACCTCCGATCCATATATTGCTCGTCTAATTCTCCGTTGCATGAATATGAAATTGTACCTAATGCTGTTGACTTTAAAAGTCAAAGTTGTATTATTTTGATGATTCCAAGATTATTTCCTCTAACATTAATCTAGCACTGCTATTAAGAACAATTTCAGGACCAATCATAATCAAGCAAAACATGAAATATTCTTTGGTCAAAGATTGGACTTAGACGTGGACCTGGTTCTAGACTTGGACTTCATTTTATTTTCTTTGTTGTAATTATTCTTAGTCTTTCTCAAAGATCTCCCAGAAAATCAAGTCAAGAACAAACCAAGAAGTTTTCATCTTAAATGTATTTTCATTCGAATTGATCCTTCAGTCACTTCTAGTTAAGTATTAAAAATAGTTTTCAGTCAAAGCAAAAGTTTTTAGCCGAAGCAAAACTTTTCGGTCGAAGAAAATCTTTTCAGTCGAAGCAATGTTTTCATTCGAATGAAAAGGAGTTTTCATTCGACTCAATCCTTCATTGGCTCTAAACCTTCTCAACTCTATTATTTGATTCAAATGAGTCATGGATTCATTCGACCGAAATCTTCAGAGATTTTTTCATTTGAATGACTTTATTCTTTCATTCGAATGAATCTTTGAGTCATCCCTTTTCAACGGTCATATTTTCTTCTAATACAAAAAGGGGCTCCTTGAGCATTTATTGCTAACTTCTCCAATCTCTAAAAAATCTATCTTACTCTTCACAAAAAGATTCTCTCATCTTATTTCATACTTTCATATATTTTCCTTGAGTGAGTTCATATTTTGAGAAATTGAGGAGCAAGCTTCTTGGTTAAGTTCTTGAAAGGTTTCAAATCTTCCCACATAAGAAAGCTTAGCTTTGTTATATTCATTGTAACATCTACTCGTTAAGAAGTTTGCATTGTATCTCAATTGTAATCTATTTTTCACTTGTAATTGTTGGAAACCTTGAAGGGTTTCGGATCTGTACTGCGGTTTGAGCTAGCCCCCGAAGCTAGCTACTTAGTGAAAAGTTCGAGTAGGTCTCCCTTGTGTGGAGTGCTCGGGGACTGGACATAGGCTGGTGGGGCCGAACCAGTAGAAATCTTTGTGTCACATTATATTTACCGTTTCTATTATTACATTGTAAATTAAGCTTTAAATTTCTCTTCTAAGTTGTAAACACCTATTCACCCCCCTCTAGGTGTTTTTAGAGACCTACAAGTTGTATCAGAGCTGTGTGCTCTGTTACTTTCATTTTGATCTAACAATCAAGAGCTAAAGATCTTAACATGGAAAAAGGTTCAGCAACTACTCGACCACCCTTGTTGAAGAATGAAAATTACAGCTACTGGAAAAATCGGATAAGGAATTTCTTGTGGTAGGATACTCTTATATGGTACGTTGTAAAAAATGGCCCGATTATTCCCATGAAGGATGGCCCAAATGGAACGAAGGTTCCCAAGAGAATTCTTGAGATGGACACTCATGAGGCGCACTATGGACGACAGAGCAAAGAATATTATCAGTTGTGGACTCGACATAAATGAGTATGATCGAGTCTCAGCTTGCGAAACAGCTAGAGAGATGCGGAGACTACTGGAGGTTACTCATGAAGGTACCAATCTGGTAAAAGAAAGTAAGATTGACATGCTAGTTCAGCAGTATGAGGCCTTCAAGATGAAGGAAAATGAGTCTACAAATGAGATGTATTCTAGGTTTACTCTAATTATAAATGGACTCAAGCTCTTGGGAAAAACATATCCAGAAAAAGAGATTATAAGGAAAGTCCTTAGATCTCTTCCCAAGAGATGGGAAACTAAAGTCACAGCCATTCAAGAAGCCAAAGACTTGAATGTGCTGAAGTTGGAAGAGCTAGTGGGATCTCTAATGACTCATGAAATCATGAGGAAGATTCATGACGAGGAAGAGACCACTTTGAAGAAGTGGAATCTAACTCTTAAAGCTGAGGCCTCTAAGGAACCTGCGGAGAGCAGCGATGACTCTGATCAAGACATGACATTCATCACTCGTAAGTTCAAGAAGTTCCTTACAAACCGATGAGATAGAAAGATCAAAAGGAGTCAAACAACCCAATCACAACAAAGGAACAATGGTGATTGGAGAACTAGAGAAAATCCCGACGCTTGTTATGAATGCGACAGAACTGGACACATAAAAAAATACTGTCCGCAACTCAAGAATAAATCAACAAGCAGGAGCGGCTGAGACACAAAGGAAAATAAATTCAAAGCCAGAAAAGCTTTACTGACTTGGGATGATTCTGAAGAGAGTGATAAAAAGATGAGCGAAGACGATGATATAGCTCAGCTATGCTTTATGGACAAGGATGATCACTCAGATGAGGTAACCACTTCTGAAAACTTTGATTATGATAAGCTTGAGTTATCCTTTCTTGAACTTAGTGAAAATCATGAGAAGTTAAAACTTAAAAATGCTGCCTTGAAAAAGAAAACCCTTTCTTTGATAGACACTGTTGAAGAGTTGGTTAGTGAAAATGAGGAGCTAGATGAAAATTTTGAGTTTTATATCACCGAAAATGCTTTTCTAAAAAATGATCTAATGGCTTCTAAAAAGGAAAATTCTGATTTGTCTTCAGAAATCCAGTCTCTCAGAAGTGTAAAAACCCCTGTAGAAAATGAGCTTTTAAAATCTCAATTGGAAATAATTTCTACACAAAAAGGGAGTTTAGAAAAAGAGATCAAAGATCTGAATCTTACGCTTTCCAAATTTACACAAGGAAGAGAGAACTTGTAATACTTTTGGGAAGACAAAGATGTGTATTTATAAAAGGTGGGATTGGTTATGATCTTTCAAAGAAGCAAAAGGATTATAAAAATTTCTTTAACAAAAATCTAGCTTCCCGCTCACCATTCACACTCTGTACATCGCGTAATAAGAATGGGCACTTAATAAAAAACTGTCCTCTTAAGGTAGCTTGAAATCAACATTACTTCTATCAATAAAAATAGAATAAATCAAGTTTGGGTGCCAAAATATTGTTTACCTAATCTTTCAGGACCCAAGAAAGTATGGGTACCTAAAGGAACGAAACCAGAATATGTTGTAGGTATGCTTGAAAGCAAAGGTGGATCCAAACAAATGGATCCTTGACAACAGATGCTCAAGGCATATGACACTCGTATCACTCCGAAGGATGGTGGCCTTGTTACCTTCGGAGACAACTCAAATAGGAAGATCGTCGATAAAGGTAAAATTGGTAACAATTCAATTTCTATTGATAATGTGTCTTTAGTTGATGGTTTGAAGTTTAATTTGATTAGCATCAGTCAACTTATCGATAGTGGACATACAAAGACAAAGTTCATTTTGAAGGTGACCACTGCCTCATCCGTCATGCCTCAGATGGAGGTACTCTGGTTGGAAAGAGAGATGGTAACATTTACACCATGTCTTTGATGCGTTAGATTCTTCTCGAGAAGTGTGCCTTTCTGTTCAACAAAATGATGTTTGGTTGTGGCATCGTAGATTAGGTCATGTGCATAAGGATTTAATCAAGAAACTATACTCGAAAGAACTTGTTCGAGGCTTACCAAAGTTGAAGTTTGTCAAGGATAAGGTTTGTGATGCATGTCAATACGACAAACAATCAAAAACCTTTTTTCATGCCAAAAATGTTGTTTCTACTTCTCGTCCTCTTCAACTTCTTCACTTAGATCTTTTTGGCCCCACAAGAAATGCTAACCTTGGTGGAAAACTTTATGCATTCGTCATTATTGACGATTTCTCTAGATACACATGGGTTCTTTTTCTAACTCATAAAGATGAAGCTTTTGAAAAATTCTTTAACCTTGTAAAGCTTCTACAAAATGAGAAGGAGTTGAAACTTGTGAAAATCTGAAGTGATCATGACGGTGAATTTGAAAAAGATTTTATACCTTTTTGTAATGATAATGGCATTGCTCGTGAATTTTCGGCTCCTCGAACTCCCCAATAAATAGGATTGTAGAGAGAAAGAACCGAACTCTTCAAGAGATGGCTAGAACAATGCTTCATGAAAACTCTTTGTCAAAATATTTTTGGGCTAAAGCCGTCAGCACTTCTTGTTATGTATTGAATATGGTACTTATCTGACTGGTTCTTGATAAAACTCCTTACAAAATTTCTCAAATCGAAAACCTAAAATTGATTATTTTAAGGTTTTTGGTTGTAAGTGTTTTATTTTGAACAATCGTGAGAACTTGGGTAAGTTTGATGCAAAATGTAACGAGGATATATTTCTTGGTTATTCCTTGAAGAGTACAACATATAGAGTTTATAATCGTAGGACTCTTGCGGTTGAAGAATTCATTCATGTTGTATTTGAAGAATCTAATGTTGAAAATCCAAGTAAGCATGCAGGTGATGACAGCGAAGAACTCTCCTTCGACTTAAACAACAAGTTAGATATTTCTTCAAATGAAGGAGAGAGTTCAACATCATCCCATAAAGAAAATATCGAGACTCAACCACTTCCTAAAAGCTGGAGATATTCCTCTAGCCACCCGAAGGAGCAAGTAATTGGTAATGTTGAACGTGGAGTAATAACCCGATCTTCGGTAAATCTCTTATGCACTGATTTTGCTTTTCTCTCTCAAATTGAGCCTAAAAATATTCATGAGGCTCTCAAAGATGATGGGTGGATCCTTGCCATGCAAGAAGAACTGAATCAATTTGAAAGAAATGATGTTTGGTCTCTAGTCCTGCCTCCTGTTCAACAAAAGGTCATTGGCACCAAGTGGGTTTTTCGAAGCAAACTTGATGAAGATGGACATATTGTTCGAAACAAGGCTAGACTAGTAGCTCAAGGATACAATCAAGTTGAATGGGTTGATTTTGATGAAACCTTTGCCCCTGTTGCTTGACTTGAAGCTATTCGAATGCTCTTGGCATTTTCATGTCACAAGAATTTCAAACTTTTTAAAATAGACGTGAAAAGTGCCTTCTTGAATATGGTAATTCAGGAGGAAGTTTTTGTTTAACAAACTCCCGGTTTTGAAAACAAAAATTACCCCAATCATGTTTTTAAATTGAAAAAGGCACTGTATGGTCTTAAACAAGCTCCTCGAGCTTGGTACGATTGTCTTAGCACCTTTCTTATTGATCATGGATTCTTTCGTGGCAAAGTCGATACCACTCTTTTTACAAAATCTTGAAATTCGCATATTCTTATAGTTCAAATCTATGTTGATGATATCATTTTTTGAGCCACTAACGATGATCTGTGCCAAGAGTTTGCTGAAAGTATGCGCAAGGAATTCGAGATGAGCATGATGGGAAAACTTATTTTTTTCCTCGGACTCCAAATCAAGCAATCAAAAGATGGAATTTTCATTAATCAGTCCAAGTACACGCGGGAGCTTTTGAAAAGGTTTGGCATAATGTTAATCTTGTTAAAGATGAAAATGGTAAAGATGTTGATCACAAACTTTATCGTGGTATGATTGGTAGATTACTTTATCTTACCGCTTCTAGACCTAACATAATGTTTAGTGTGTGCATCTGTGCCCGTTTTCAAGCTTGTCCTAAAGAATCTCATCTTACCGCCGTTAAACGTATTTTTAAAGCTTAATTGCACTGTAAATCCTGTGTTTTTCAAAGAATTACAATAAAAACACTAAAGTTTAGAACTCGACATCTAAGACCCCAACGTTTCCATCTGTTGCAATCTCTGGAATTTACTAACGGGTTTAACGATTTCGTTACTTTTTAAGGGTAGTTTTATGTTTTCATTTTCTTTTGGCCATACCTTCTTCTTCCACCTCCACCACCACTTACTTTCCCACTTCCACCTGCCCAACCTGCTTCTTCCATAGCTGCCCACCCCAGCCACTAGCCATAAGCACAATCAGGTTGCCTGTCTAATTGAAGTTTGGAGCAAAAACTCCAAAATAACCAAACTAGTTACACTGCAGCACTCGAGGTGCTTATGATGCGCTTTTGAAGCAATCTCAAAACAAAACTCTGAGCATGATGACCTAATCTCCTCTTTTTCTAACAAATATATTATTATTAGAGGGTATTCACATACACCTGACTAGTAGAGCATAGCCAAACATCAATTAATTCAAGGTAGCTTTGGTGGGGAGGAATCATTTCTGGATTTAGAGAGGCGAGGACAGTGGAGATTTTTGCGACGTATTGTGGTGAGGGATCAGATAGTATCAAATGGCCTTCCCAACCTCGTCACAAGAACAGAAGAGAAGGAGAGCAGTCAGAATCGCCGGCAGGAGGGGACACAGCTATGGTGAGTTGAGGTAGAGGCGGCAATGATTAGGGCAGATGAAGGAGAGGGAGAAAGGAAAAGGAAAAAAAGAAGGGAAAAATTACCATCCAACCCTTCTTTTACTTTGATCTCATCTGTCGAAATTGGTTTAACAAGTTTATTGCTGAATTGTTTTTAAAAAATAGTCTTAAGGATAGAAATGCCCTTAAAAAGTAACGAAATCGTTAATCCCCGTTAGTAAATTCCAGAGATTGCAACAAATGGCAAACGTTGGGGTCGTAGAAGTAGAGTTTTAAACTTTGGGGTTTTTATTGCAATTCTTTAAAAAACACAGGGTTTACAGTGCAATTAAGCCTATTTTTAAATACTTATCTGGGACAATAAATTTAGGACTTTGGTATCCGCAAAATTCTTTCCTTGATCTAGTAGGTTTCTCCGATTTCGATTATGCCGGATGTCTGGTTGATCGTAAAAGTACTAGTGGTACTTGCCAATTCCTTGGTGAAGCCCTAGTGTCTTGGCACAGTAAAAAACAGACTTATGTTGTGCTTTCTACAACTGAGGCAGAATATGTTGCAGCTGGCAGCTGTTGTGCTCAGGTTCTTTGGATGCGTCAAACCTTACGGGGTTTTGGTGTTTCCTTAGATAATATTCCCATCATGTGGGATAGTAGTAGTGCTATTGTTATCAGTAAAAATCCGGTTCAACACTCTCGCACAAAGCACATTGATATTCTTCATCACTTTATTTGAGATAACATTTAGAAAGGATTAATCGAACTTAAGAAAGTAGGATCGGGAGATCAGCTTGCAGACATTTTTACAAAACCTCTGGCTGAATCTATTTTTTGTTTTTTTCGTCGTCGCTTAGGAATGTGTGATTTGAGTTGATTATTGTCCTAGCATTTCTTCTGTTTTCTTTTGTTCTTTTTAGTCGAAGGAAGATATTTTCCTTCGAATGAAAAGTTCTCATTCGAAAGAAAACTTTCATTCGAATGAAAAGTTCTCATTCGAATGAAACAATTTCATTCGAATGAAAAGTGTTCCATTCGAATGAAAACTTTTTCATTCGAATAAAACTGCTTCCCTTCAGGTTTTACCCTTCTGTCCATTCGAAAATAGTTTTCATTCGAATGGATTCCTTCGTCTATATAAACCCTTCCTTTTTCATTGTTCTCTTTCACTGTTTACTGTCAAACTTTTTTTTACCCTTCTTACTTATTGATTTCTTTCAACGCTTTCTATTATGGATCCATCCACACGCCGTTCTCGCAACCGTCGTCGCCTTGTTTTGCACAAAAACTCTGACAGTTCGCATAAGATTCTTCCCGCTCCATCACGTCGCAACACACGTGCTGCTACTCAGGCCACACATATTCCCTCACCTGCTCCTGTCAACCAACCTTCCACCGCTCCCCCAACTACTCCAGGTACTACTGTTCCTCCCTCCTCTTCTAGTCCTTCCTCCTTTTCTGCTCCTCCACCTACATGTCCTCCACCTGCATGTCCTTACATATCACCCACAGACATTCTTCATATACCTCATTTTTTTTTGAAACTGCAGAAGACCAAATCAATTTTTATACAAACTTTGTCAATATGGAGATTGTTCCTGGTCGCACTAGTGACCTCGAACTTATGGCACAACTTGGTGTCACGCCATTATTTGAGCGAATGGGGTGCACATCCCTTTTATCTACTCCCTCAGTCTATTATCTTAACTCCACTCCCTCCACATTCCTTGTGACCTACGTAAATGGCGTCATTATTCACCTCGATGCTACCACTTTGGCCCAAATTCTTGGTTTCACCGACCAATCCTCTCTTGTCATTTTCCCAGACAATACTTGGTGTACTAATGGCATCTTCACCCCTCTCCAACAAAGTCAAACCTTATTTAACAATCAGTCCATTACTCAAGCCCAAAAACCTAACCTTAGTGACCTCTCCCCTTTATATCGTATTCTATATCTCATTATCTCTAATAACCTTTCTGGGCACTCAGGTTCTTATGATTCATTTACTTACCTCGATATTATCCTTCTTTCCCATTTTATTCAGGGCTCTCATTTAAATATTGCGGGCATAATTTTATTTCTTATGGATGCCCGTAAAATAAATCTCATGCTCATCTTCTTTTTGGTTTTCTTCTCACTAAATTTTTTGAACATTTCAAAGTTTTCCTTCCGACAGCTGTCTCAGAATGTTTCTCTATTCCCAACACGCAAATTCTTGACCTTACTTCCCTTCGTCGTTCTGGATATACCATTAGAACTGACCCCATTACCCATACATGTTCTCTTGAGCGGTGGCACCACCTGAGTCAACTCATGCTCCTGCCACCCTCTTTGGCCCACCTCCATCGACTGACCCTTCTTCTTATGTCCCACCTCCGCCTACTGACCATTCCTCTTCTGCACCCCCATCAAACCACACCACCTCACCCTTCTGACCCTCTTTTTAGTCCCCTCACCGATTTTCCCAACCTAAATTTTGACGAATTTCTATCTTTTGACACCTCATCTCTCTCCGAGAAGCTATCCTGTCTCTCCAACATCATTCAGCTCATTCTTGAATCCCAAACAACTTTGGCCGCTTCTGTCACTCCCAATTAAAACAATCCTTCTTAACCATCTCTCTTCCCTTCAGCAGTCCTCAGCACAACTCATCTCCAATCAAACTGATTGCCACACCCTTCTCAACGATCTTGTTTCCAACATCTCCCCCTTCCTCTTAACCACACTCATATTTTGGAACGGTTGAATCGCATGCAGCAAGAGCTTCAATGCCAACATGATGCCACGTTTCATGCTCATCGTCGCCAAACTTATCTCACTACCAACATGTTGACTGAGCAGAACCGCTATTTGGTGCACCAAATTTTTTATCAAGCGCATGGATTCCTCATCACTCGTCTAGACATCTTTCCATCTCGTCACACAGGCACCAAACGTGAGGAATGGTTTTTCAATCCCCACCCCATACAACCCTTCCATGTCGCGATCACCACGTGTGGTGGAAGTTATCGAGATCCCTACTTCTGATCTTCCCCCCAGCTCCAGATCCTTCTTCTTCTGCTCAGGGTGGTCGTCGTAGACTTTAGTGATTTTTTTTTGTTGGGCTTTTCCCTCTTTTTGATTTGACAAAGGGGAGAACATTCTTATTGGTATCTTTAGTGATTATTGAACTGTAAATTTTTTAATATATTAAAGCAGTTCATCAATTATTTGTTTTGTTATGAATGATTATCTGATCCAGGGGGAGTATATTATATTTGGTTATATTAATGTTGTCATCGTAAAAAAGGGGGAGATTGTTGACTTTAAAATTCAAAGTTGTATTATTTTGATGATTCCAAGATTATTTCCTCTAATGTTAATCTAACACTGTTATTAAGAACAATTTCAGGACCAATCATAATCAAACAAAACATGAAATATTCTTTGGTCAAAGATTGGACTTGGACGTGGACAAGGATCTGAACTTGGACTTCATTTTATTTCTCTTTGTTGTAATTATTCTTAGTCTTTCCTAAAGATCTCCCAGAAAATCAAGTCAAGAACAAACCAATAAGTTTTCATCTTAAATGTGTTTTCATTCGAAGGAGAATTGTTTCCATTCGAATTGATCCTTCAGTCACTTCTAGTCAAGTATTAAAAATTGTTTTCAGTCGAAGCAAAAGTTTTTAGTTGAAGCAAAACTTTTCGGTCGAAGAAATTTTTTTCAGTCGAAGCAAAGTTTTCATTCGACTCAATCCTTCAGTAGCTCTAAAACTTCTCAGCTTTATCATTTGATTCGAATGAATCCTGGATTCATTCAAGCGAAATCTTCAGAGATGTTTTCATTCGAATGACTTTGTTCTTTCATTCGAATGAATCTTTGAGTCATCCCTTTTCAACGGTCATATTCTCTTCTAATATAAAAAGGGGCTTCTTGAGCATTTATTGCTAACTTCTCCAATCTCTGAAAAATCTTTCTTACTCTTCACAAAAAGACTCTCTCATCTTGTTTCATACTTTCATATACATTTCTTGAGTGAGTTCATATTTTGAGAAATTGAGGAGCAAGCTTCTTGGTTTAGTTCTTGAAAGGTTTCAGATCTTCCCATCTGAGAAAGCTTAGCTTTGTTATATTCATTGTAACATCTACTCGTTAAGGAGTTTGCATTGTATCTCAATTGTAATCTATTTTTTCACTTGTAATTGTTGGAAACCTTGAAGGTTTCAGATATGTATTGCGGTTTGAGCTAGCACCCGAAGCTAGCTGCTTCGTGAAAGGCTCAATAGGTCTCCCTTGTGTGGAGTGCTCGGGGACTGGATGAAGGCTGGTGGGGCCGAACCAGTATAAATCTCTGTGTCAATTTATATTTTATGTTTTCGTTATTACATTGTAAATTAAGCTTTAAATTTCTGCTCTATGTTGTAAACACCTATTCACCCGCCCCCCCCTCTAGATGTGTTTAGGGACCTACAAATGCTTCATGAGCTCAATTCATATTTGACAACTCGTCAATGTTGGTTATCATCAAAATAGAATATAATCCTAGGTTAAATAACTGTAGGGCTAACAAGATGAACATATGAGTGAGGTAAGATAATTATAGAGAAGAAAAACATATGGAGTGAGGGAGCTCGTTATACTCAATACTTATTAGATGTCGCATACAGAGCGGAGTTATTGGCACGGATAGTAGGCCGAGTAGAGAGTGCTCATAAGTTAAATTACCTTGAATTATTTAATTTAAAGTACCTCGTCATTTGGTCAAAAAATTATGAGGTGCAAACGTAGTCATTTGAAACTAAGAGAGAAGATGAGTGTTTATACCATGCAAAACGGCAGCGCATCGGCCTGTGGGAGAAATATACATCAAAAAGGCATCGAGTATGCCATATCATAAAAAATGAGAAATAGGCCTAAGGACAAGCCTTTACTTGAGATTTATTAGCCCTAACACAAGTGGAAGAATTCGGTGACTGCCGTATCAAAGACAACAATAGCTAAACGAGTGTGGCAAGTTTTGAGCATAGGCGAGACACATGGCTCCTTGACATAGGACATAAATTTTTTACTATATTATGTGTCAACCAAGAGGAGCTGTAAAAATATGGCAAGGCCTGAATGAAAACTTAGTAAATAAGGTAAAACAAGGTCCTATTTAGTCCCAACACGTGGCAAGGTCATTTCAGGTAAGGGGACCTAGAGTGAGCAGAATGGTAAGACAGGTACGCCTTTACACATGGCAACTATAGATTGGGTCATCCTGGATGCTTGGCATAAACATATAGATAAATGATTACACCTTCGCTATAAAAAGATCTAGCAGTGGCCAAATAATTGCAGCTCAGCTATATAAGGCATACATCTTGTCTTAATTAATGTTCTTCAGGACCAAAAGCAAACTATCACATAGTTTAGGTTATCACACTTTCATTTACTTTAAGTAAACATGTTTATCTTAGCTTTAGGTAGAAAATCAAGCCAATTGTCTGTCTCATTTAGGTAGTCCAAAAAGTGTGTTCGGAGGGAGTGTGGTAGATGCATGCATCACCTTGATACTATGAGTCGCTTAGTTGTTAGACTATATCTCTGAATCATGTGCTTCGTATGTTCAAAGCGAAAACTATAACACTCAGTTGCACACATTATGAAAGTAAATTGCCTTTATTCATTGTATGATTTGTGCTTGGCTTGATTAAGAGTAGGAGTTGATTAGGTTGGAGTAGCTGTAACCTAAATAGCACTGAAAAGTCCCGAAGCCTTATGCAAAAAGAACGCTGAGGATATTGTCAAGTCCTCATTGATCACTTGAAGAAAGAAGTTTCCCTTCAAATGCCAGATGAATTTTTTTAAGTTCGTGTTTAACACGTGAACCTGCTAGAACCTGGCATGCCGACACGCCTCACAACCTTACATATCTCTAGGGTGCTATTTCCTATGGAATGGTTGATACTGTAGTGAATTGCCTCGAAAAACTCCATTGCATACAAGAAAGGGTCTCAAAAGAACTTGGAGTCACCATCTTATTTTGTGAAATAAAAGGGAAAACAAGAAAAACTCCAAGAAGACTCTAAAATGTCCAGAGACTACTAATATGTAGAAAATAGATACGATGGGTTCGGGGACTAAGTTGTACTACAGAAGGTGTTAGGTACCTGATATCTTGTAGCGGTCTCTACTTTTTCTTAATCGAGTTTTGGCCTTTTAACACATAAACATAAACAACGTATAAAACTCACTCTAGTTCTAATCCTATATTATTGGTTTGAATTTGACATCAGGGGGTTAATGGCCTACATATCCGGTAGGACAAACCAGAATCAAAACCATTATAGTTCGACCGGGCCCTACAAGCGGCGACCTACAATTCGGTCTTTGACTCGAATTATACGAAGAAATGAAATGAAAGACTCATTTGAATAGTTTTGTTTTATTTACCAAAATGAGATTGCGGGGATTGAAGATTCTCTAGTATAATCTAAATTAGTCTAGAAAGCTTTGTAAGTGTACCTCGGGAATGCGTTTGCCTAGAAGACTCGTGAATACCTTGCTTCGAATTCACGATGCGAGTGACTTATAAATATGGATAAATTAATATGAAGTGCTGAATTTCTCCTTAGAGATGATATATCACTTCTAGGGGAGAAATAGTATAAAAGCTCTATAGAGAAAAAAAAACATATTATTTGAAATAGAGACCAAAGACTCTTTTTTGTAGAGGTCTGGGGCAACAAAAATGATAAAGATTGAGATTAGGCAACAAAAATGATAAAGATGACAATCTCAATCTATGATCTAGTGATAGAGTAGAATATTTGATAGAAATTGCAAGCTGAGAAAAGTTAACTAACTTTCTTCCCATTATAGTTTAATATTTTTCCCAATTTTTGGGATATTATCTATCCTTAATACATTAATTATTTCTGATTAAATAGATGGAATGTACAGTTTTCTCCACATTTCACATAAGTCAAGGATTATTCACAAGATAATTCCAAATCACATAAACAAATCACAATCTTCATACTGGATTTGACTCAACTAGTTGGACTGAACTGAACTGGACTAGACTAACTAGATTTGACTAACATGACTGTATTAAGAATTAGGCTTCATGTTTTATTATTGGGCCTACACATGTAATAATAAACCTTACTTATAGCTAAAGGCCAATCCAATAAATAAATAAATGAACTACAAAAATGAGGTGTTTACAGAGCTCCTCACTGAGGAAGCTTGCCACTGGGCGAACATAACCTAAAATAACACATCTTTGTAGTGCTTCCTACGTATCCTTAGAAAAGGAATCAGACCAATATTGTTTAGAAAAAGAGGTATCGCTCGAAGTGAGAACCAACAATCACAATTGTTGGTCATTGAGTGATCAAATGAACAAACTTTGTCAATTGCCGGAGCCACCAAATCGATTTGAATAGTCGACAGACAAATGCCTATAACTCGATAGAGAAGCTACCAAATCGGTTTAGATGGTCGTCTAGATGTATAAAAAGAATAATAACTATGTTTGTTGTCGGAGCCACCAAATTGATTTGAGTGGTCGACGGATGGAGCCTTATATCTAGATACCGGAGCCCCAAATTGATATGAATGCTCGTCTAAATATAGATAACAAAAAGGAATCTTGTCTGTTATCAGAGCCACCAAATTAATTTGAATGGTCGACAGACAAGAAAGGTTGCTTGAGTATAAGGATAAAAACTAAAAAATATCACTCAAAGCTGGAGCCAGCAATGTCCAAAGCCAGCTAGTCATTGAGTGCCAAATATATCAATCCACTTATCAAATTTATATGGAAAAAGTGTTGCTTCTGGCAACAAAGTATGCGATGCCTTGTACCGTACAACATCACCGAACTGAGCAACAAACTCGTAGGGTCATTGGAGTTACCAATACTTTAGAAAAGGATGACATGCAAGCAAAATAGCATACATGCATACGGGTATATAAAGGGCATAGAAAACACTCAAACATTTGCTTAGGCACACATGCAGCTAAAGAAATTTCACGCAAACACACAAGCACGTAGGAATGAATTTTTTTATTTTAAGGGAATTTTAAAATACCTAGAACCGACTAAATGGTCAGGGAGCTGGGAAGATTAATCGAGGGAACCGATCGGTTAATCGTAGAGCTAGATGAGCAGAAACAAAAAAGGAAACACCAATCGGTTGATCAGAGAGTTAGAACCTCTAATTCTTCCTTCAAATCATATCCTCACAACAATGGAGTTTCAAAGAACTAGGAGATGACAAGAGGGAGACCCCTAAATCGGTCGCATCTCGCGATTCTGGCCAACGACTCAAACCGATAATCAATGCATTCTCACTTCGGATCAAGCTGCTCATCTCAATAGCACGTTTTCCACGGATCATGTATGTGGTTAATCCTTTGCCTCCAATTTTTACACACGTAGACTATTCAGTTCTAAGCTTTTACCATGTAACCCATGGTCCCACATGCTATTATTCTATTTCTCTTTGTAAATTACATGCTCAAACCGGGTGGTTCCTGAGTGTAACGACCCGAAAATTCAGAGCTCCGTCGCCCTAAACACCTGGAGCGTTAACCTATCACATCACATCAAACCCTATTTACTGACACATACTTTAGAATTTCTAACTAAACATTAACTCAAATCCCTCAAAATACAAGGTTACAAAAAAAAGGGGAAAAAACATACTTAAACTTAAAATATTAAAACCTAGGTTCTTTACAAAGTCAAGTTCTTTACAGAACGAATTAACAGTACTGACCCACGCAGGAGTCCTATTACTAAAATAGTGGTGGGCACTCCAGAATCTCACATAGTCTCTAAACTCATTCTCGAGCATTCTACAGTTGATGATTACCTGTAGAAAGGAATCAAATGAGGAGGAGCTTTTGAGAGCTCAGTAAGGTCTCTCAAGGAACGACCGAAGGAATTAGATAACGATTAAGGAGTCCATACGATGACAATTTTCCAAACATTTCAAACAATCATGAACATGTACCAAAATGATCATAAACCATCATAAATAGATATTAAAACGATCATAAACAATCGTAAATAGATACCAAAAAGATCATTTCAAAATCATTTTCAATTCCATCATTTTAAGATACATTGATGATTATCGAAAATATTTCAAAACAAGTTCAAAGATAATATAGGGAGGGGTTTCAAATAAGCACAAATAGTTTGAGACAATCATTTTCAAAACAACCGTTTTAAAGAGTGACCGTGGCTTAGCAACCCAAACAATTGGTAAACCAATTCAATATCCATTTTACATATCACACATAACACTCTAGCGTTTTGCTTCCAGTATCTTTAAACGAATCCGCCAAAGCTAAGCTGTATCAAAATCAAAACATATCATGCACACAGATTAATCACTCGAGCATTATCATTGATCCAAATTACTTAAGCCAAATCACACAAAAAGTATTTCAAAATCAAGATATTTCCCTATGTTCGGGACAAGCATTTGTACAAGAGAGACAAGATCTTACTCGAGGACAATCTTTCAAAAGATTACAAAATAGTCACAGGTAGTTTGGTAACAGTATGGGGAAGGGTTCCAGATAATCAAAAATAGTTTGATCACAATACAGGGAAGAGTTTCAACTCAATCCCCTTCAATTAGATATCAAGAGATTCATTTCCAATCATTTTTCAAACATTGACCGCGGTCAGAGGCAATGCCACCTGTGACACCCCCAACCCAGGTGACGTCACCAGAGCTGAGATGTAAATCCTGTCAACGTCACACCATTTAATACAACAACAAGCTACTACAATTTTAAGATCATAAAGGATCGTCACAACATTTCCTTACAAAAAAAATTCCTTGAAAGTACACATCGTGCTGTAGCGGGAACTATACAACATAATACAACTTAGTGTTTACACCAAATTCACATCATCGTGACGACATATCCCTCTCAGAACTTCAACATAATTTCTCTTTACCGTTTCGCGAGGGTTCTCCTCGTTCAAACCTAGCACCTGAAAAACACATTAGATAAGGAATGAACACAAATCGCTCAGTAAGGATAATACGAGGAGGACAATGCACAACCCTTTCGAAAATATCAGAAAATCGATTATGACTTCTCAATGAAGGCAATGAATTTAAGAATGTCAAGAACATACATCTACAATCGCCTTGAATCTTGATACATCACCTTTGTTCAGACTGAGTTGCTCAAGCTCAACAGAATATCATCATTTCCACTTGGACAGACTCATGGACTATGCAAGTGCAATGCGAGAGAAAACACTAAAGCAAATAATCATCATGAGAATAACAAGACAATAAATTCAGCAACATCAAATAAAATCAAATGTAATGCATGCTTGACTCGACACGACAGACTCTAGCACATTTCATTCTTTTTGTTAGTTACTTTCTTTTTTATTAACCGCCAGTTACTTCACTTCACTGGCCCTCCACTTATTGATATCCCTTCATACAGAGTGTTTATCTCAGTCTTGTCTAGATTAAAGAGACGATTTTCATCAAAAGAGTGACTTAGAGAGTGTTTTTTTTTATCATAAGTCATCAACAACGTATCAGGCTCATCAACAGGTGGACTAAGGGAATTTATTCTACCTTAAGTCCTCAATAGTATAAGTCAACAAGAAGTATCGGGTCATAAGATCAACCGGTGTACAAGCATAAATATAGGAGTTCAACATAAGCATCGTCAACATCGTCAACAAGTAAGCATAATGGAACCGCATTATGCTTACTTGTTTGGCTTTATAGCCGATGAACCCTCACTTCCGGATTTTCTCAACAATGGGATCACCTATCAAACAAAATCCTTCTTGTTAGACGGCCCTAAAAATAAAAAAAACACACCCAACCTTACCCCCCCCCCCCCACCGCTTATCGGTTCCCAACTTATTACGGCTAATCCGTTAACCGGATTTGCCCAAGCCCATAAAGTGCATCAATTGCACTACCATCCTTCTTGTACCTATTTAAACTCAATTTCCTCATTTCTTATACTTCTTGCTGTTTAATTATGAGTTTCCACAAGATTCGTCACCGGGTGTGAAAAATTACCAAAACACCCATGGGCATATGTAAAATGACCTAAACACCCCATGCCAACTCTTGCACCAATAAATACTCCAAATTGTCTCAAAATATCTTTTTGAAACAATATAAACTGATTTTTGGACTGAAAAGCCATACGGTGTAGTTTTTGCTCAGAAGTCCCATCCGGATAGCCAAACTGAGCACTAGGGAACCAATTTTGTTAAAAATAACAATCGCCATCAAAATGTCATGAAATTTTAGACACTGAAGTGTCTCACCTGCATAATGTCTTCGTAAAGTTTCAGATTAAAATACATTCATTTGGTATTTTTAAAAGTTCAAAACCCTATTTTAAGGATAAATATATTTAACATCCTTAGAAAACCTAGAAAAATCCCAAAAATTTACAACGTGTAGATCTTCCAAAACGAACATGAGTTTTTCTTTTGTGTTTGGCCAAATTCTGGCTTAAATATGTTTCCAAAATAAAGTTTTAAATAATAATTAGAGAATAAGACTATTAGCAACAATTACAGTCACTATTCATCACTTATGGATCAAATTTACACATTTTTCATCACTTCCCACACACAACGCTGCATTCTTCAGGTTTTCATTTCCAGAAGCATCACCCTTCTTCACACATACATGCATAATATGCTCACATATACCATTAGCCATTTAATTCCACTCCAAGTCCCCCCTAAACCACTCTAATTTCACTTCGTTTCCACCTATCGAACACCATAACTTCATTTAACAAGAAATCATATCCATCGAGAACACATATCAAAATACGAAGAGAACTCACACACAATGTTGGTTTTCACCTCACTTTGAAGACCCGTAACTTCTTAGATTCTCAACAAAAATGCCTTCTGTTTTTTGCAAATTCTTCCTTTCTCTCCCTTCTATAACTCTTCTGTTCATCTTTTTACGAAATTCTTCTTGGTTTTTCCTCAATTTCCCGCTCAATCAGCTGCCCCGCACACTTCATGTTGATTTATTCATGATTTTGGTGATCGATAACTCCTTCAATTCTTCACCAAATCGAACTATGTTTCTTGTGTTTTCTTCCTCTCCCTTTTCTTTACAAATTCTGAGTTGAAAGAATCCCGAGATTCCCGTTGTATTTTCTGACATTCTCTCTCAAACAACTGTCCTTGAAAAGATTTTGCATGCCACCTTAACTTCCACTTTACTCCACATGCACACACTCGACCTCTTGGAAAAATGAGGTGTTAATTCCCCTTCGTTTGTAGGTGCCAGACCAATCCTTTTTTTTATAACGATTTTTTTTAAGCAACAACAAGGATATTACAGCCACTCAGGCAATGCACATAAAGTGTACACATGCATGATGTACAATAACTAGCCCTTTCCATCGATCAAGGAACTAGCCTTTGTTCCCCGTATGATGCAGGAATAGACCATCCTTATAACGCTTGCCTTATAACAGACCCCCAAGTCAACATAGAAGACAACAATCATAGAATCAACAAGAAATTGAATGCTTGACTTGCAACAAAAAAAAAATATGAGCATCAACATTTATTCAAATAGCCGATATCAATTAGGGTTTTAATGACAATTTAACATGATGATATCAATTCATCACTTAGAATTCAAGAACAGCCACAAACAAATGACAAGAACAAAGACGAACAATTATCGAATTTAGGCACAACAATTCAGAAGAGAGAATGCAAACAATTATCGAATTTGCTCAGCATGCAATAAAAGGAGAGTATTGATAAGATTTCCAAATAACCGATTCAGGTTCAATGTTAGGGTTTCCTTGGCAACAACATGCTGATATCAATGCATATCTCAGTATTCGACAATAGCCATAAGTAAATCGAAAAAATACTTACAAACACAACTTATCGAGATTAGGGTCTGGATTAAAAAATCCTTAACCAGGGTTCAGATAGAAACCCTCACTTGGATCCGAAGTTAAATTATCATAACTGGAAAGTCTTTTTACTTTAACCTAAACGAACAATCAAATGGTCAGAATACAGTCTACAGTACGATATTATAAACTCAATACTAACTCATGCATGCTCCTAGAATGACCCCCCCCCCCCCCCCGGGCCCAACCGGGGTACGTAAAATTACCAAAATGCCAATCGATGTAAAATTACCAAAAGCACCCCTCTCATACTCAAATCACCAGAACGGCCTTCCCATGAATACAATCACTAAAATATCCCTACTGTATGTGAATTTACCCAAAAGTACCTTTAATTGGTAAATTACCAAAATATCCCCTTCTATGTAGCAAATTACCAAAATACCCCCTGAGAATTTTAGCACCAGAAAAATCTCCAAAACACATTTAGACACTAATTTAAGCATCCTGAAGTTATTTTTGGGCTAAAACGTGTCTCTAGGAATTTTTGCCCGAAAATCCCGAACCAGTGTCTAGATTGAATGCTTATAATTCGGTTCTGCAAAAAATAGATATCGACCTCGAAATGGCACAAAATTTTAGAAAATGAAACATCTCAGTAATTTTAGATTTCTGTAAAATTTTTAGATTAAAATAACTTAATTTGCTATATTAAATAATTCGAGAATTCCTTTTAATGGATACCCTAATGTAGCATCCTTTGCGGGAGACGGAAAATTTCCAAATAATTTCACATTTTACGTCTCATAAAATTATTGGGGGTCAATGTTTTGAACTTTGTCAGATTCTGATCCAAACAATTTATAAAAATTCTCACAAAGCTGATAACCCTAGCCGCCCTCCCCTTGCCTCTTTAGTGACAATAACACGTACTATTCAAATCAAGACCCACACTAAAACACATCGGAACACACGTAGTTCCTTTCTTCTTTATTTTAGCACACACACACACACACACACAAACACAAACATATATTGAAAACACTTGCATACCCTAATTGCACCTAAACAGACACATTAACAATTTCATACACACATGACACACACAAAATCACACACAACACACCCACCCGAACAATGTCCACACACGCACTCTTCACACCCTGTCACACACTAGCATACGACACACACTAAAACTCACACAAATCTCACCTAATTTCCCTCTTACACACACTTAACACATGTAATTACACCACAATTACACACAAACTCACACACCTGAGATACACACACCTACACACACTCACAACCCTCTCCCCTACCCCTACACACACATATACACACTAAACACACCCTAAAACACACTACCCCACATAATACACACCCAAACACTGAGAACCCACATATATACACCCACACATTCATGCACACAGAGTGACACACACACGCTGCACACACAGAAAACACACACCCTTAATGAAAATATAGACCAGAGAGAAAGGTACAGAGATTACCCTTAAGGAAATCTCTCAAACTCTCATTCTCTCTTTGATTTCTTCCTCTATAGAGAAGCCTCCCCTGTTTTCTTATATGTTCTTGTTTTGTTTCTATTTTTTCTTTTCATTTTTTTCCTCATTATTTTTTTCCAGATTTTTTCCTACTTTATCTTTAGCTAATTTTATATTGAAATTGGATTACTCAGAATTTAACCAAGTAGGTGGTGGCATTCCAAGATAATATTTTCTATTTATTTGGCGCAATTGTCCAAAATTAGATTACTCAGAATTTAACCAAATTTTCAAAATTGCAAAATTGTCCCCAAATTTTTCATATTTTCAAAATCACCCCCAAAGTTTTAAAATTACATTTTGACCCCAAAATCATTTTAAGCTTCCATACTCTACTAATATTCAAGTGTTGCTCAAACTTATCGCCCGTTTATGTTTTGGAGCACATATGATTATTTTAATCAGCTCAAAAAAGTTCGGGATATTACATTGAGCGCTCCATTTTCTTACGTTGATTTATGCAGTCTCTTCCCTCAAACATTAGATATATGGGTTCATCAATTTTGGAATGTGAATGGAGGAAGATGTATCGGAGGAGGTGGAAGACTTGACAGCTGACACAGGCTTTGAACTTTTCCTAAACGGTTTACATGTTTTTACCAGCATCTCTTGACTCTGGCTAAGCGTAGGTGGGGTGCCACCAACACTTTTCACTTGCCATTCAGGGAGGCAACTCTCACCCATTTTTATTTTGCGACTACTACTAGTATTAGTGTGAAAGGCAGGCCGATTCCTCAGGTTTATGACTTCGATCGAGACTGTGATCTTATAGAGCAGTTATTAGGATTCGAGCTGCCTTTTAAGAAAGGCAGTTCAATTTTACTTGTTATCGTCCGGTCTCATTATGGGAGTATGACTCTGAAGGATGCTAACGAGGTGGTGGTGGATCAGTAAATTCGAGATTATCTGTTCTATGTGCCTGGGGAGACTCTCTTTAGCAATGAGGACGACTCTGTTCAGCTGTGGTGCTTGAGGGCACTAGAGGATATGGGCTAGATTGGGGAGCATGACTTGGGTACCCCGGTTATGGCCTATCTTTATCATTCCCTGAGCTCGGTATCCCGCTCTCAGTCTTCAAATTCGTGGGATTAGGGTGACGCATGGGAGGTACGTCTCTACTTTTAACCCTTTCTTGGTCTTCCATATACACTATATAACATATTCTTATTCACTACTTTTCTTTATCATAGATTTGGTCTTTCGAGGTTCTAGGGTCGCGTGCGCCGTGATTGGCCCAGAGGCAAGAGGCTGAGTCGAGATCGACCGTGGAATTTTAGAGAGGAGTGGGCTTGTGCATCCATGGGAGCATAGCGGGAGAGCTTTAATAACCTCACTCAGCACCTGGTAACTTTCTCTCTTGAATATTCACATACCAATAGCATGTAGCTGGTAAGTAATTCTAGCGTTCACAATTGTTGTCAAATTTCAGTTGATCATAAACCTTAAAAGCTTGGTCGTGTGAATCCCACTAGAAATGGCAAAAGAAAAGGGTATCATTGTTTACTTCCTCAATTGAGACTCCATTATTTCTTTTAGGAATTACTGTTGAAATGGCGGGGGGAGGTGCTATACTGGGAGGAGTTGGAGCTCACCCGATGTTTGGCTTTGCTAGTAAGTTATTCTTAGAAAGAGTTCTATTTAGGATAGCAGGTGCTATTCTAGTACGATGCGGATGCCAAGCCTTGAATCTCAACCTCCACATGTAGAGATGTACAAGATGAGAATTTTGGATCGGGGTCTACGCCAGAGTTTGTTGAAAGGGACAGCAGTATCCTCTTCGAGATGGCCGAATGATCCTAGGACATACAAGCGTTCATCTGAGAGGATTTGGCTCCTCCTTTGACGGCTGAGTGGGTGAGAAGAATCAAGCATGCCCAGCTGATGAGAGAAAAGAAAGATGGAGGCTATGGAAGAGGCAAGCACAAAAGCCATCCATTTTCCTTCTTGGACGGTGCCTATTTTTCTAGGAGGGAACAGTTCCAAGACCAAGAGAATCCCTAACCCCAAAAGGGATGATGGAGTGTTCGGGCTAAAATAGTTGGCTAGCTGAAGACGATAATCTCTCGACTCTTATCTTTTTGCTCATGTTATCACAAGTCTAATTGCATAATTCCTGTTCACGTATTTCGAGTGGATTACTGAGAGATTCTTACTGGATAATTAATTTCCTGAAATACATGGTGTCAACTCTCCATGACATGCTTGAGGTTTATGGGCAACTGGGAGAAACTACGGATGCGACTATGCCTACCCCTTTGATGCCGCCATCCGGTGGTGATTGAGTACTGGACATGGTCAGGGTTCTCTAGACTCTACAACGGCTACTCCTAAAACTCTGACGGAGGGAACACCAGTCTTACAAAAAGAAGGCATGAAGATGATGAGAGCTACGAGTTGGGTTGCCCTATGGCTCGCTTGTAAACCGATTTAGCGCTGAATAAAGAGAAGGAGATCCCGAAAGTGACCAAGGATAAAGTTATAGTCCCCTTACTGTCCACGGGCAAGGAGAAATTACGAACATGTCGATCCACCCTAGAGTATACGGTGCTCCACAAGACTTACGGGAAGCCGAACGTGATGAGCAAGCCCTTGATGCTAGGTTTTTTCCCTAAAGCCGAGGGCGAGGAGTATGAAGAAGAATGAGATGAGGAGGGATCCATAGATGACCAACCGATCTTGAAGATATCAAAGAGAAAATGAGGTCGAGGGATTAGGTTTAGGAGTCTTAGTCTAGGAGCTCATTTGCTAGACATGATCTTACATTTTGTTAGACATGATCTTACATTTTGTTAGTCATTAGTGAAGACCTTTTATTTGCAATGCTTTATTTTTCATGTATATGTACATAGCTTAGAAAGAAAGGAGGGCTGGATTATAAACCAAATGAGTTTGATTGTTTGAGGACAGGTATAGGGTTTTGGCATCCAAACATACTAGCCCTATCTAAACTGCCCAAGACATACTAACCGGCCGGTTAGTCAGGAGGATACCTTTGGAAAACTTATTTTGGGCACAACATTGGCCAGTTGATCAGGAATGAATTTATTCTTCAAGTAAAACCGGACAAATGGTTAGGAAGAAATTTTATTTTTTTAAGGTAAAACTGGCCAGTTCGTCAGCAAGTTATATCCTCATAGGCAGACATAAAAAGGGAGGCTAGTTCGTCAGCAAGTTTATTAGAAACTATTCGGTTCGTCCGATCACTTTGTAATTTTTTTTTTCTGTCCTAACTTTGTATAGCTAAGTGTTTTCTTTCTATGGGTATATTTGGGATACATCCTTTATAAATAGCAAAAGATTTTGATTTTCGAGAGTGAACCCCAATGGCCTACAAAAAAGCCTGACAGTTTTTAGATCCAGTTTCGATCCTTTGCCAACGCTTTTTAATAAGGTAGAGCTTACTCAAGTAGATGGGCATCTTAGTTTGAAAATAATCATGAGTTTGCGTACAATTATCATCCATGAGGATAAGGTTGCAAATTTTGGAATTCCCAAGACCGCGTCTTTTGGTTTAGTCTCGATGAACTTTGCCCTAATTACGAGGATTTTGTGACTTTGAGGGATATCCCCACGGAACTATCTATTTTTTTTCATGTCATGCAAGAGGGATATCACATGTCTCTCATGCGCTTGCTGGAGGTCACTGCAGAACGGGCGAAGTGTTTCATTCGTGGTACGCACATTCTTCTTTCTACCCTGATGCAATATTTCGCTAATAATCCAGATAATCATGACAAGGTATTCCAGTGGCGGTGGCACTATGTCTTATTGCCAAGGATCTTTACATTATGGGTCTGTGAGTTGCTGATGTGAGGTTAGCAGACTTCGTGTCTGAAGTGTCCTTACAAGGAAGGACTTTACTTCCGGTAAAGTTAGGAGAAACCATCAATGCTATCATTGAACTACATCAAGACCTAGTATTGCGTTTAGGGTAGCCCGTTGCTTCTCTATGTGTGGCTCTTGGTTCATATGTGATTAATAGCTGAACCAACTGAGATGAGGTATTGTCCTTGCTTTTTTCACTCTAGGCCCTTGCTCTTTGAGGGTTGTTCAGGTATTGGTGCTTAGACTCAGTTCTTCTGTACTAAGGAATCCAGAGATATCCGCTGGTATTGCAATCGGTGTAAGACTCGTGGAGCTATTCTACAGACCCCTGGACACCAGTGTGTCTGTCTCATAGGACTGCGTTTCTCACATTTCAATTTACTTGCTGGATTCGTCGGTAATTTGGTTACGAGCAAATTATTCCCTTATCTTACAGCAATTTCTTTTTTATGCGAGAACTTACTCTGTCTTTGGTTTGGGAGACCCATTCACACCGTCATCGTCTCATAGGTGAATAGTAATAGTATAGCCTCTAATCCTCTATTACTGTCAAATTCTTATACCAATCGGCTGTGACCTCATATTTGGAAAGATTTTTAGCTATCGAGAACATACTTTGAACATAATTGAACTGGGACTTTCCAGCAGTAGGAAAATCAAATTTCTCGATAAAGCTAAAGAAGAGGCCCGTTTACAAGAAAGTTTAGGACTTAACTTTTAGGACTCTCACAAATCATCACGAAGTATGGGTCAAGGCTTTCATGGCCTCATATGGAAGATGAGACTAAAGTCATATAGATTCAGTAATCTTGGATGGGCTCTAGAATTTTTGAAGATAAATTTGATGCTGATGGAAACCTGATAAGGACATTATTTTCTGATGGATTTCTGTAATATTCGGTACATTTCGAGGTATTTAAAATAATCATATGTGCTTCAAAAAATTAATGGAAGATAATTTTGGGCAATACTCGGGTATTAATAGAGTAGGGAAGCTTAAAATGATTTTGGGGTCAAGATGTAATTTTTAAAACTTCTGGGGTCATTTTGTAAATATGAAAACTTTGGGGGGCCTATTTTGTAATTTTAGAAATTTGGAATCTATGTGTCAAATGTTTAGAAATCTTCTCTTAAGAAGTGCCACCTTCTACTTAAATTATGATTACTAACCTAATGAAATTATAAAGTACTATTAGATTTTAAAAAGGGAATTAAAATGAAATTCGGGTGAAAAATACAAAAACTGAACAGTGGAAAGACAACGAAACAGAGAGAGGAAGCAGGGTGCTTGGGCATAAAATCAGAGAGAGAAATTCTACATTTTGTTGTAGCATGGTTACTATTAGGCCGTTTTTCTATAATTAGTCCGAGAACCCTATCTACTGAGTCTCAAACTTAGTAGATTTGGAGCACTAATAATTTCTAAGATGTTCATGGTATTATAGTCTCCAATGTTCAATTTCTTTTCTCCAAGTCTTTTGAATGGTTTGGATATTAAATGGCGGCTCTTATTTTTATGTAGGATGAAAATTATTCTTTTTTTTCCTCCTAGGTGACCTTAATTGTAAAGCATCATTGCTTCATCTTTTTTTTTTTTACATAATTATTAATGTTTCGTAACAGAGAATACTAATTGACGAACCACTTTTGTTAACAAGCCACGTGCAACGCACGTGGAAAACAGCTAGTACATAATAAAAGATCAAAACTTTTGGCACTTTAAATCACCTGCTGATCTATCATGGACATGGGGGAAAATTATGAAGTTGCGGAGCCTCTAGCAATCTACTATCAAATATAAGATTGGGAATGTAAGGACTACATGGTTCTGGCTTGATAATTGGCTCCTTATAGGTCCTATTGTGCATCAGTTTGGACATAAAATGATCTATGATGCAGTTAGTGCAGTCAAAACGACAATAAATGAAATTTGGTTGAATGATGATCGGAATCTTTCTAAAAGATCACAACAGCTTAGAGATTTGCATTATTAACTATCTGCTTATCCCCTTATCAATATAGCTGAAGTGGATCAAGTTAAATGGATACCTCATGCCAATGGAAAGTTCAGTATAAGCTCAGCATGGAACATTATCAGAAATCATAAAGCACCGAAATTGCCCTTTAAGATGTCTTTCCTTCTTCACCCACCACCGCCGACTCCAGGGTACCGCTCTACCTAACTGAGCATCGGAGCCCTGTCATCCCCCACTCCAAGCATCACTGCCCACTGCCTCTCTCCCTCTCTCTCACACACACACTCACAAAAACACACAAACCATAAGATACTTACCACCACGGCACCACCAACAACAAATCTAGCACTATCACAAGACCACAAACATATCTAGCACCACTACAATGTTACTCACCTCTAAGCACATACACTGACAAACCCACTACCCAGCTGTCTTCTTCCCCTATTTTCGTAGCACATCCTTCACTAAATCCACCGTATCTAATTACAATAACAAAAACTCAAAATCATCAAAATTAACCAGATCAAGTTATATTGAATCAATCAGATCAGTTGATGGGCACATGGAATTAAACCCTTAGCACTCAATTTTTGGTTGAAAAGTGGGCACCGATGTTGGAGACACGTACGGATTGGACTCCGCCAACATGGTGGTGGTAGAGTTCCTGGCAATCAAAGCAGGGCCTTCAGGTACATGGAGATCTGAAAGCGAAGGCTGGCTGCTCTGACAGAGGTGGTAGGACGCGATTGGAGGCTGGAGGGTATTGTCGGCGGAATCGCGAGAGTGTGTTGCAAGGTGGTGGGTCGTGGTGGTTGCGGTGTTGGCTTGTTAGTAAGGTGAAGGGACGGGGCTGTTAGTGGGGTTGTTGATGGCCGTGATTGGTCACCTGAGCGAGTTGTTGGTCGCCGGAGGATGCCGGGGGGGGGGGGGGGGGGGGTGTTAGTCTTAGGTGTGTTCGTGGTTCACAAGGGGGGGTGAGAGTGAGAGACAGAGAGAGAGAGGAGGGGGGTAAATTTATTTGTTTATAAGGATATCACAGTCTTTTCATTTATTCTATTAACTCTGTTACCTGAAAAATAAAAATTTGTAGCTTCGCTTAATAAAAAAAGATAAATAAAATCGTGTGTAATTTAGGGCAAATCTCAAATGTACCATATGTAATTTATCCAAATTTATATGTTTTTCACAATAATCAATCCATTGAAAATTTACGAGCACAGCCCAAAGAAAAATAGGGCTACTAGGAGTGGTAAAGGAGTGTTTGGTGCCCACCAACCTATCAACGTCAGCTCTCAGCTCTGTGCTGAAATTAATGGTTGGCAGTGGCACTAGAAGTGGTTAGGGAGTTTTTGGCTCCTTCTAGGTGATTGCAGCTTTACTTTATTCAATCGCGTTCTCTTCTCTGTCACTCTCTCGTCTGAGCACACACAAACAAATGCTTCTAGCCTCTCAGGCCTGTACTTTTTGTTCTCGCACCTCGATTTTCTTTGCAAATGAAGATGAATTTCATCACAGTGTTGTCAAAACAGAAGAATATACTCGAAGCTTACTTCATGGTAATTGTAGATCTGAAACAAGGAATTGAGGATCGGGTGCTCGAAAATATAGGCTAGATGCTAACAGAGGTCGGGGCTCATGCTCCCCAATGGCTGCTGGATTGGTGTTGGGTGGTAGGCTGAGTGCTAGCACGTTGTGAACTACATGTTGGGTCAATCATAGTTTATTTGAATGGTCAGGTTTTAGTTTGTGGTGATTCGGTGAGGGTTAAAGGCAGGAAGGTGGTGACTTGTTAAGGCCTAATGGGGGATGGTACGGTGTGCGATACTAACGATGGAGATGTTGATGCTGATGGAAGTGGCAGAAGGATGAGATAAGCCAGCCTTGCGGACGGGAGCATCGACGATGGTTGGAAGGGGGCGGTCATAGTTCGCGGTGGTGGTGGAGATTTCTCGCGATTGCGATGGGAGTGGATTACCCACCTCTGCTGGTAGTTGTCCGTCGGTGGTGGGCTGTTCAACGTATTTTTTTCTGATTTTTCCGGTTTTAGATATCATAGAATGTTCAAACTTAGTTAAATTTAAATTAAATATAAGGTGTTTAGGAAAAAGAGCTAAATTGATTAAATCTCGAAATTGATTAAGAGGATTAATTTTTAAAAATATTTTTTTCTTAAATCATAACCTTTTTAAAATTCAATTTTAATCTATCTTAAGCATAATAAACTAAATTTTCTTAAAAGTATTTAAATAAAAAGGGGATAAACATAGGTTCAGATTACCAAATGATTGTACCATGATTCGAAGGAGGCATTTAATGTCTCTTTACACGTGAGGGTATTTTGGTACTTAAGTCGAATCTGATTCTCGAAAACCAGTTAAATTAGAATAAAAGAAAATAAGGATTTTGGAGACCATCTATACTGGAGTAACTAAGAGAGAAATGGTCCTCTTCAATTCTGGCTTTCTTGAGTTCAGTCATTGATCTAGTGTGCATTGGTGAGTGACCTATTCTAATTGCAAGTCACCATAATTTTTTGCTCCTCACTCCATTGACTCAGTGGTAGGCTTATTCGGATAAAGAATACAAAATTAAGTCAAGCCAATCGTAAAAGCCTCAATGCGCACAAGATAATTGCGACTATGCCAACAAGTGATGGTCGTTTCTGATCATGGATTTCTAAATTTCGTAATTCTATGCGTCTTAGGCAATCGCCCCCGAAAAAGATACATTTTTTTTTTCTTGTGGTAACATTTTTCAACTTGTTGTAACAATTTTGAACTTGAAAAAGGGGTGCTGTTTGCATGCGTGAGGGTTTCATGTGGGGGTTGTTGCAGTAGAAATAAGATGCGACTTTTTGGAAGGTAGTGGGAAATTGGGGGAGTTTTGTTGACACGAGAAAAGCGTAGCCATAAGGTCTCATTACGGATTTTCTTTGCCTTTCAAAATGACGGCTCTCGCTTTGGTGGAAAAGTCTATGCAAGAGCTTCTGTCAAGGACTCTTTATTAAATTTTCCTGTTGACGTTACAACTTCTGTTTTGGCTTCGCTTGGCTTGGCTTCGCTGGGAAGGCCTTAAAGTTGTTTGTCCCCGTTGCTAGAGTTGTCAAACGGGCCGGGCGGCCCGCGGGCTGGCCCGACCCGGCCTGGTTTCGGCCCGGGCTGGCCCGGTCCCGTGGATGAACAGTAGCGGCCCGCACACATAGGGCCTGGGCCTGGACCAGGCCTGAAAAATCTGGAAAACGGCCCGGCCCGGCCCGGCCCGGTTTTGGCCCGGGTTTGGCCCGGCCCGGTTTCGGCCCGGGCTTGGCCCGGTTACCTGGCCCGGTCTGCGGCCCGGTTTTTGGCCCGGTTTTGGCCCCACCATTTTTTGAATCTTTTGCTTTTCCCCCCCTTTCTTCTCCCCCTTTTCCAAACTTTCACTTTTACCCCCCCAACAGCTATATAACGGCTAGTTTGGGGGGTATTTTAGTCTAACCTATATTTTTCAACTCCTTTACACTCTTACCCTCCCCAACAACTATAAACGGATAGTTTGTAGGGGTATTTTGGTCTTTTGTGAAGTTTCTAAAATCTATAAATTCACACCATTTCTCTCCAATTTTTCACACCAATCTTCTTACTCTCTTCTTACTCTCTTCTTACTCTCACAACAAGCTTTGCTACTAGTTTCCTCTCCAATTACTAGTCTTGTTAATTACTACTAGTATTTAGTAATTAGTACTCTTGTTTATTAATTACTAGTCTTGCTAAATTCTTTTTAATTACTCTTACTCTCTAATATTTGTTACTCGTTCATTCTTTTAATTACTACTAGTATTTACTAATTAGTACTCTTGTTTATTAATTACTAGTCTTGCTAAATTCTTTTTAATTACTAACTCTCTAATATTTGTTACTCGTTCATTCTTTTAATTGTTATTTCTTATTACTACTCTTATACTTGTGTATTTAGTTACTCTTACAAAGTTTAGCGTGAAATATGTCTGGATTATTGAACAAAATGAGGCGTGCAACGTCATCACGAAAGAAATCATCATCATCGCAAGCACCACCACCAGCACAAGCGCCAGCGCCACGGCCATCAGAAACACCAATCCAAGCACCAACACAACCATTCGTTCGTGGACGAATGAGTACAGGCTCTATGATAGATACCCAAGCCAATTGGGAGTTCAATCAAAACATTCCAGATTTTGAATACACGCCTGATGAAGACCCCCCGCATTATAGTCAAGGACGCAGCTCGGTTGGCGAAGCTACTACTCAGTGGCATAATCTCAACCCTATGCCTGCTCATGATGAAGAAGGGCCGAGCAATGCCTCCGATAACGTGCCAGAAGTCCAAAGGGGGAAAAAGAAGAAAGCCGAGTGTTGGAATCATTTCGACTTAATTACGGTGGACGACATCCGAAAAGCTCAATGTAAGTACTGTCTTAAATTATTTTCGACTGGTAGTGGTAATGGACATCTTAACAAGCATTACCCTCAGTGTGCACCTCGACAAGGCCACGTCGAACCTACCCAAACGCAATTATCTTTTGACGGTAAGTTATTTGTTTATAATCAGCGAGAGCAAAGAGACGGTCTCGCTGAATTTGTTATTCACGATGAACAAGCCTTTTCTTTTGCCGATAATCCTAAGCACTCTAGATATATGAACACCTACGTTCAACCTTTGTACAAAAAGGTTCATAGAAACACAACGAGGTCCGATGCACTCCGACAGTACAAGGCTGCCAAAGCACGCCTTATCGATTATTTCGATAAATTTGACGGTAAAGTTAGTCTTACTTCTGATATTTGGCAATCTCCTTATACTTTTGTTAGTTATTCTTGTGTGACCGCTCATTGGATTGATGCAGATTGGGTTATGCACAAGAGAATCATCACTTTCGAGCACTTCCCTTATCCGCACGATGGAATGAACATTGCTACTCTTATATTAAAAGCATGCAACACATTTAAAATTAAGGATAAGATTATGAGTGTTAGTTTTGATAATGCTTCTAATAATAAAGCTGCTGTTGCAGCTTTAAAGGAGACGCTTCAACCTGTACTTGATGGTGAATTATTTCATGTTCGTTGTGTTTGTCACATTATTAACTTAATTGTTCAAGATGGTTTAGGTGCTGCAGGAGATATTCTGCTCAAAATGAGGGGTATGACAGCGTATGTTAATGGCTCGAGTTTGAGAACACAACAATTTAAAACGTTGTGTGTTCAATATAATATGCCTCGCAGGAGAGCAGTTACAGATGTGGTCCACAGGTGGAACTCTACATACCACATGCTTTTACACATTCTGGCATACCGAGAAGTCTACACGCATTTTCTACTAACCCAGTTCCCAGCCGGCTTGCCAACTCAAGAGGAATGGCAGATGGCCACATACCTAGCTGAATTTTTGGAGGTATTCTACACGTCTACCAATTTATTGTCTGGTACGTACTATCCCACCTCTCCTCTCGCTGTAATAGAAATTCTGAAGATGGCTACAATGTTAACAAAATGGAGATATATAGGACCCTTTAGGGAAATAGTACAAGTGATGGATCAAAAATTTAATAAATATTGGAAGAAACTGCCTGCTATTTTTACTGTGGCTACTTGTTTAGATCCTAGGTTAAAGTTGCATGGCGTGAACGCCTCGATACAAGAGATATCGAAATTAATGCGCTACACAGCAGATGACACAACCTTGCTCACAGCAAAAGTGAGCAAGAGGTTTGAGGACTTGTTCAACCTCTATCGTAATTCTGCTGACGTGCGCGGGCGAGCTACATCATCATCCACTGCTGAGAGGTATTATGCGCCATACCTTCAAGGCTTTGAACATCTAGTAGCAAGACAACTACCAGGTGAAGGTACTTCTAATTCGGGAGGTTCGTATAATTTTTCCTCTTTTAATGAGATTGGTGTATATGCAAATACTGATCATTATTCTGATTTATCAAGACAAGAACAGATTAATTTTAATTTGTTAAATTTTTGGAAACAAAATCAAAACATGTATAAAACTTTATCCCAAATTGCACGGGATGTACTGCCAGTGCAAGCCTCCACGGTTGCTTCAGAGTCGGCATTTTCAGCAAGCGGGAGGGTTTTGGATGACAGGAGGAGTCGTCTTAACCCCGAGTCGCTCGAGCTATGTGTATGTTGGAAGGATTATCTTGATGCGAAATACCGCGAGCAAGATAAACCGATTGATGATAGGAAGAGCAGTGACTCGGATATTGAAGTACTTCCGGATGATTAGGTAATTTGTTTTTATTTTCCTCTTTTGATCCTTTTGGTTGACGTTGCAGATTTCTTGATCTTTGATTGCTGATATTTTGGATAGACATGCATTATTATTTTGATTGTTAGAGTTTTAAGAATAAATTTTTTCACAAAATATACTTTTTTCCATATATATAAAATAATTTTTTACACGCAAGATATATATTTTTTTGTATATATAAAAAAATAGGTAACTTCGCCTGTTTGTTTACAAGCAGCCGGTCCCAAGCCCGGATAAAAGGAGGAGGGCCTATGAACACATTTATTATAATGAACACCTTTAGCCAGAGACTTCTAAGATTTAATGGTGGCAATCTCAAATGTTGTTGAAATAACTTTTAGAAAATCTGTGTTTAGAGATAACAAATCTGCGAAATATACATGTTCACGATGAGAGATCATCATCAACGATATTCTCGCAAACATTCTTACATTAGCCCTTGGGCTCAGAAACTGTACATTTGGAATAAAGAAATTGCAGGGTTATTAGGCTTTATCAAGAAGTTTGTTAGGTAAGATATTCCTAACTTGCTGATCTTAGCCATTCCATTGTGCCTTTGCAAGTTTCTTCCACTTAAAGAACCCTAGAAACTGAGTATTTGCTAACAAGAAACATCAGCAAAGCTTGCCCTCATCACTTTCTCATTTTTGAGAACATTAGGTTGATTAATTTGAAGTTGGTTTACTATTAAAACATTTTGTGAAAGTTGCGCATGTTAAATAAGATTTAATCAAAGTTTCAACAGTTCAGACCGGTCATTTAAGTAATATGCATCTAAAACTCCCTATCTTTAAAATTGAATAACATGAAAAAAAAAAAAAAAGGGCTCGGGCTCGGGCCCGGCCCAAGCCCGGCCCTAAATATTGGGCTTAGGGCCTGGGCCTGGACCAGGCCTAGGATTCCCTTCGCCAGGCCCGGCCCGGCCCGGCCCGTTTTCCCCCTCTCTTGGCCCGGCCCCGGCCCGGCCCGTTAGCAGGCCCGATGGGCTTGGGCTGGGCCGGCCCAAGCCCGGCCCTTTGACATCTCTACCCGTTGCTAACATTACAGCCATGAGTCGTTTCATTTGTCCAAACTATTTTCAGCCTTTATAAGTTAATTCACCTCTTCACTCTTGTTTGTCACCAAATGTAACTGGAAAATTTTTTTAGCAACAAAAGGAGAATAAAAAAGCATATAAGGAGGCAAAAATTCCGTGACTTATTTGTCAAAATCTACCACAATGTCATGTATCGATGAGAATCAGCATACATGTGCCACTTAAAAATTGGGCATCGAGAGTAAGGGTGCATGGGTTGATATAGGACAAAAAATACTATGATCTCGGACTCTTGTGCCAATTAATGTGCGTATTTTGATGAAAGTCATTTTTCCATCAATTGACCTCATATTAATTAAGCATTAGAACTTCAGTTAGCAAAATGAACCATGTTTAGAAGTTAGAATTCTTATCATATATGAACTTCTTTTGTAATGAAAAGCACCGCGTTTTGTCACCTCTCAATTAGGCCGCATTTTTTCGGCCCAAATATACATGTAGGTGCTGAGGAGAAATTGATTCGCTTCGAAGTGTGTTTACCGATCAATCATAGAAGAACGGTATAGAAGCACGGTCTGGGTGAAACTAGTCACTTTCTACAGAAACACAAGTCATTTTATGCAAAAGTGCATGTCGGATTCTGCCGATGCCCCAGTCTTTTTATGTAGAAATTACGGGGGGCACAAGTGTTGCTTTTGCTTCGGTGGGACTCCTAAAAAAAAAGAGGACCTTGCTAAGGAGGTGGGGATTGAAGAAACGGATGCGGTTTAGCCATTTTGTAATGAAAAGCGCCGCGTTTAGAAAAAATGAAAAACTAAATATCAAGTTTTAAATATCAACGTCTAATTTTAAAAAAAAGGTTGGAACTTATCCAAACTCGCTTGTATGTACCTAAAAGTTATATCCTTTGAATTTATGACATAATTGTATAATAACCATCGAAAGTGGTGACTAACGTTACTAGCATAGTGGAAATAAAGATATTGACGATTGAGATTGAGATTGATTTGTTGGATAAAATTGAGGATTATGTGAGGGGATTTGCGGAGGTTAAAAAGGGCGGTGGATATTAAGGGAGGGTGAGAGTGGGCGCCAACTATTTGATAAAATGTTTCTGAGAAGATTCGATTGACTTCCGGAGGAAGTGGGGAGTGATGATTGAGTTGGGTGTAGATTTTAAGGTTAGGAATGTGAGGGGTGATGCATGGACGTGGTGATACAAGTCTTACTCTGCAAAAAAGTAAGTATTTTGGTTCTAACACCACACAAGTCATTGTGTGCAGAAACCCAAGTCTTTTTATGCAAAAGTGCATGTCGGATTCTGCCGACCCCCAGTCTTTTTATGCAGAAATTACGGGGGGCACAACCAGACGCCCATTCTTCTATGATTGCTCGGTAAACACACTCCGAAGCGGATCAATTTCTCATCAACAACTACGTGTATATTTGGGCCGAAAAAATGGGGCCTAATTGAGAGGTGACAAAACGCTTTGCTTTTCATTACAAAACGGCTAAACCGCATCTGTTTCTTCATTCCCAACTCCCTTAGCAAGGGAAAGTGTATTTGCATGTAAAGTTCTTCTTTTTTTAGGAGTCTCACCGAAGCAAAAGCAGCGCTTATGCCCCCCGTAATTTCTGCATAAAAAGACTGGGGCATCGGCAGAATCCGACATGCACGTTTGCATAAAAGGACTTGTGTTTCGGCAGAATATGACTAGTTTCACCCAGACCGTGCTTCTACACCGTTCTTCTATGATTGATCAGTAAACACACACCGAAGTGGATCATTTTCTCCTCGGTACCAACGTGTATATTTGGGCAAAAAAAAATGCGGCCTAATTGAAAGGTGACAAAGCGCGGCGCTTTTCATTACAAAATGGCTAAACCGCATCCGTTTCTTCAATCCCAACCCCCTTAGCAAGGTCCTCTTTTTTTTAGGAGTCCCATCAAAGCAAAAGCAACGCTTGTGCCCCCCGTAATTTCTACATAAAAAGACCGAGGCATCGGCAGAATCCGACATGCACTTTTGCATAAAATGACTTGTGTTTCTGCAGAAAGTGACTAGTTTCACCCAGACCGTGCTTCTACACCGTTCTTCTATGATTGATCGGTAAACACACTCCAAAGCGGATCATTTTCTCCTCAGCACCTACATGTATATTTGGACCGAAAAAGTGCGGCCTAATTGAGAGGTGACAAAACGCGGTGCTTTTCATTACAAAAGAAGTTCATGTATGATAAGAATTCTAACTTCTAAACATGGTTCATTTTGATAACTGAAGTTCTAATGCTTAATTAATATGAGGTCAATTGATGGAAAAATGACATTCATCAAAATACGCACATTGATTGGCACAAGAGTCCAAGATCATAGTATTTTTTGTCCTATATCAACCCATGCACCCTCATTCTCGATGCCCAATTTTTAAGCGGCACATGTACGCTAATTCTCATCGATACATGACATTAATGACGTGATGAAGAGTCTCTAAGCCTATTCCACAGGGAAAGGGGGGGTTTTTTTTTTTTTTACCAGGCCTCTTCTTCTCCCACTTATATAGCCATGTACCCACCTATTTGCACAACAATTATCTCTTTCTCCCTACAGTTTAGCTCTCTCACATTCATGGAGACTCACTCTGTTAGACTTTGCCATGTCTCTACTCTTGTCCTTGCAGTGACATTGCTCTCAAGCCTAACCTCTTCCTCCTCTCCCAGCTGTAACTTCCCAGCCATATTCAACTTTGGTGACTCAAATTCAAACACTGGTGGATTGTTAGCAGTACTCAGGCAAGCTCCTCGTCCCTATGGAGAAACCTTTTTCCATGCCCCAGCCGGACGCTATTGTGATGGGCGTCTCATTGTAGATATCATGGGTACCAACCTATTTCCTATGTTTCTCCATCTGCAGTCATGTTTCCAGATAATCTATCTAGATACTTGAACACATTCATTCTAGCTCATTCCCAAACAATTCTAGGATTGCATTGGAAGTATCTGTGGTATCTACTCCAAGTGGGTATGTAACATCCTGGAATTTTCAGAATGTTAGACACTTGATCGATCACTTACGCTAAGATAATAGAATCTCAAAGTCAACATTGACAACCTTCATCAGAGCAGCTAAACCTTTAATCAAACCAATAATAATTCTCTCAGTGAACATTCACCAATGATACATCAATCTAATTCTGATTTTTTTTTATAATAATAATCACCCACACAGGGGTTCAAATGAGCAATACCAAAAACTTAATATCTCTTTCTTTCGCTCGGCTCAGCTCTAATCAATACCCAATGCGATCTATGGATGGTTATCACCTGCGGAAAGGAAATTAAAAGAGGGTGAGCTTTTGAGAGCTCAATAAGGTCGCTCAAAAATTTTGTGGATGGATACGAACAATTTACAAATTTGATACGATTGCAATATGGAGAAGATTCAACTCAATGCCATAAACCAGATACAAATAAGAACATTTTTTAGATACGATGCAAACAATCACAGATGCTATTGAACATGAGTAATTGCAAAGCCACACAGGCAGTGCAGGGTAATCACTTAGCAAGCCACAAAGGTGATGCTCACTAAAACTTTACACCGGCTAGTCCATCAAGGCACGAGCCCACACCAACACACCGGCTAGTCCGTCAAGGTACTAGCCCACACCAATATCCTCCAACATACACCAACCCCCGCCAAAACACACCAATGCAGAATCTCATGTCAATATGCAGAATGCAATAATTGATAGTACAATGATTAAATCGATGCACAACGAGAAATACACACAGAGCATTGAATATGATTTTCAATAAACGTGTAAGGCTCAAAATAGGGTTTTCAAGGCAAACAATGCGACTTTATGAAAATCACAGAATCCAAAAGAATAGCGAAAACAAATCAAGAGAACGTACAAAATCAACTATGAAGAGTTCGGTTCGGATAAAAATTCCTTACCTCGATCCACGTTATGTGCTCGTTGTTATTCAACATTGTTCAAACCTCGAATTAACCTAAATGGAAAAATTAATTATTAGAATTCAGCCTAGCCTCACAAACTATTAATATAATGCTTAATCTTAATCATTCTTACTCCGACACTCTTAACGTAAACGAAAACGAACCGAATTCCTCGAACGGCTAAACCTAGCTAACCGATAACCTTACACACTCTGTAACGCATTAAGACACTCTAGAATGATAATAAATTCTTATAAAATGCTTTTGTACCTTAAAACAGCATAAAAAGTTACAATATAAATTTTCTGAATTTTTGAATATTTTCAAATTAAAAATGATTTTCTTAAATACCAGAAGAAAAAAAAACCCAAAAAGAGCAATTAATGCTTCTAGCCCAAATCAAAGTCCCATAATTTTCATGATAGCTTCAAAATATATAAGAAAAATAGTGAAACAGAAATTAGGATTTAAAAAGTAACGAAACCATTTTAAAATCATCTGTTTTGCTAAATCAAATAAGATATGGAATTAGTATCAAATCAACTCTAAAAATTACAAAACTTAAACAAAAACTTATTTACATCATAAAATAATTACAGTTATTTTTCCAGAATTTATTAATAATTTTAAGGGCCCAAAACTAGAGTAACTGAACTTTCAGAAAATATTGAAAATATAAACGATATCAGAAAAATCTGAAATTTTAGCAGTAATTCTAGAATTGTCCTAAGAATATTTCTGTAAAGTTTCAGCATTTTATGAGAATTGCACGATGCCCCATAGCTATGTGGTACAACTGTGCAAGCACAGTGTACCACTCCCACTGCACAGACTTGTTAACCTTTTACCCATCTTCTTCTTCTCTATACCTTCTGTCCAAACCCAGAACACACTCATACACAGCACGACTGTCCCTCCTCTTCTCCTTTATACCCACTAGAATCACACACAAGCAATACACAAACCCACTTTATTAAATCTCACATACCCATTTCACATATACTCATTTCCCACACAGCAGTCCCACTATTCTCACCCCACACACACAGGATCACACATTTCAGCATATGTTCTCATTGCCTCTCACACACCCACTGCCTCACGGCAGTGGGTCGTCCTCCCTTTGTTTTTTTTTCCAACTATCTCTCTCTCTCATTTGTTTTTTCCTTTGTTCTCTCTTTCCAGCACACCCACAGAGCTTTTTCTCGTGCACCCTTATTTGCATGTCCATCGTTTCATTCCACTCACGACTTACACACTCTCACACTATTACACTTAAGACCCATTAAACACAACACTTTCCATCACACACCCATATTTAGATACATGTTTACACAACCAACCATATATATATATATATACACACACACACACACACACACACACACACCTGCTACACAACACTCTTTGTACACAGTTATCTCTACACGGCAGAGCCCATGGCTGTCTACAATCACCCCTTCATTGCCACACATATAAACGATAACCCGCAAACCCACTGATTCGCACGAACCCACTTCTGTTTATTGTCTTTCTCTGTATCTATGTTGTCTCTTATAGGCATAAATGAGAGAGCAAATCAGGCGTGGGGAAGGGACTATAACAGAGGGTCATTCTTTTAGGGGCAGGGGTAATTTGGGAAGAGCAAATTAAAGGAATTAAGAAAACCCATTTTTTCCTAACCTCTTCCCTTGTTCAGAAATTTTAAAAAGCTTCCCCACTTTTTCACAATTTTTCAAAACAAACCCAGCTTTTATAAAGTTTTTACCCCAAAACCCCTAATTTCCTAATTTTCCCTTGAAGAACACTCCCTCATAAATGGAGACAACAAAAACCCTCATCATGCAATTTGTGTATTTCGGGTGATAGCTCTGAGCATAGACATGTGAATGTAGAGTAGATCCAGAAACTCTGTAATATAGTACCTGCCCTTTTTAGGACTCCATACACGCGGAACATATCCCCCCACTCTCACAAAACCACTTTCCTCTCCTGTCTCTAAAACTATCAACTCGTCGCCATCACCACCTCCGGTACCCTAATGAGTGGTGGCTATCCTTGTCTTTCTTTTATAATGTTGTTCTTGGTGTTATATCAATGTTAGTTTTTTTTTTTTTTTTTGCATTGAATTCTAAATTTTTGACTTCCTGTGGCATTAATAGGTGAATCATGAACTCTGCTCCGTTTGGTAACGTTTATTTTTCCAGTTTTGTAAACTAAAAAAAATAAATGCGTTTGGCACATAGTTTTCGTTTTTTTTTCTTCTTCAGTTTTTAAAATAGGGCTGTTTTTAAAAACTCCAAAAATGAGTTTTCGATTTTCAGTTTTGGTTTTATTTTGAGACAACCACCACCACCACCACCGTCGACCACCGCCACGCCACGCCCCACCACCATCACCGCAAACTACCACCAAAGAAAAATTTGTAAATAAAAACTGGGTAATCAAACACCCAAAAGAAAACAAAAAACTCAAAAAAAAAAACGGAGTAATCAAACACCTATTTGTTTTTGTTTTGGAAACATAAAACCAAAACTGGAAGTGTCACCAAACGCTAGCGAAGATTTGGCGGTTCCCGAAGTTTCTCTGATGGGTTCGGTGGCTTATGGTTTTTCGTACAAAGGTTGTTCATTTGATGGTTTGCTTTTCCATATTGTGTTTTCTCCACCTCTTCTTCTTGGTAAGTTTCTCCGTGCTTGCGTGCTTGGCTATTGTTTGTTTATATCATATTGTGTTGTTTTAACAGTAGTTGGTCTGTGGGCATTGTGACGATCTTGAAAAATACTATCCGTTAAGAAAATAAGTCAAAAAATGCAATAATATGCGAAAACAATTAAAACCGGAAACCGAGCTACTTTTTCTTAAATTTTGTTCCAATCCAGTTATAATAAGCTTACAATGTTTCTTACAAATTATTTTCTTTTCACTTTGTCTAAAACTGGTGTTCTCTCACTTTCCTATAAAAGCGGCTTTTAAGGATCATGGAAGGGATGGAAAACAAGAAGGAGTGAGCACAAGTTCCCCCAATATGGGTAACAGTTGCAAATAAAACATTTGATTTTGCCAAAAATACCATAGATTAATCAACTTTTAAAACATGTGCAGTAGCTACCGACGAGAAAAATCTTCCTTTTTGACCCGTGAGGGTCTAGGAATTCGGAATTTCCGTCTTATGTAATAAAAAAGGGAAAATAAGAAAAAACCTAAGAAGACTCTAAGATGCCAAACATGCTTCTAATCTATTGAATACAAAAATGATGGGTACATGGACTAAGTTATACGGCGAGAAGGTGTCAGGCACCTACTATATCCTTTCGGTCTCTACTTCATCGCTATTGATTTTTGGCCTTATAATGTATGACACATATAAAAGAAATCAGAACCTAACTTATAACTTTGCTTTGAATTCGACAACTCGGGTCAAACGACCTAATTACTCAGTCGGACAAACTAGATCAAAATCAGCGTAGTTCGATTCAGACCTTAAAGGAGGCGACATAAACTTTGGTCTTTTTAATGAAATTACGAAAATAGATTTGAAGGACTCTTTTTATAAAACTTGGTTTTAAGACCAAACTTTGGTCGCCGGAAAGGAAAAACTCTAGACTCCTATAGATTAAACTGTAGAAAGCAAAGTAAAACTACCTTTAGAAGACAATGGCTTGAAGAGTTTAGAACCACTTTGATGTGAATCCACGATGTAAGATTCTCACTATGAGGAGAGTGTGAAAGTGCTGAAATTCTCCTTAGATATGATGTATCACTTTTAAGATTCCAATTTCTGCCATCATCAATGTGAGATCCTTGATGAACTCATATTTTTTGATTGAAATTGCAGATTGGACAAAAGTCAACTGAACGGCGGGTTTATGAAAAATCAACCGGTTCATCCCATATAATTTATTTATGTTTTCAAATTTAGGGACATTATTCGGCAACTCTCTTTGTTTAAACAAACGTGATGTACCAGATTTTGAGAATATCTCCACATTTCGTAAAAATCAATGTGATTAACATACATCATTGGACTAATCATACAACATTTCAAAATTATCAGACCAAATCATAATATTCTAACATGGATTGGACTCACACTAAACTGGACTGAATCGGGCTTAACATGACCGAACTTGACCTAATTGAAAGGACAGGACTGGACTGAACTACTTATTAGACCTAATTACATAAGTAAATTATGCTCATTTTAATACTATGCAGAGACCCATAGTAATAATATGCTTATTTAAAAATAAATACGGTAATTAAGCGAAAAAAATGCAAAAAAAAAAACAGTTTCTACAGAGACCAGATGGAGCTCGCACATGACCGAACATAACTGAAAATGCCAGTTCTTTTGTAGCAAAAGTATGGAAAAAGATGATAAGACCTAGGAAAGACTCAAGAACCTCATACGCCAACGTACCATTTGAAAAGGAATTAGACCAACGTAATTAGAAAAAGAGATATCGCTCAAGGCTGGAGCCAACAATACATGAAAGCGGTTGGTCAATGAGCAACGTCAAAAGGTTATCGAATTTAACAAACAGAAACAACGATTGCGCCAGAGGAAGGGCACATCCTTGGAAACCAGAGCCAACAGTAACAATGGTTGGTCACCAAATAAAAGACGCATTCCTAGATGTCAGAGCCAGCAATAACAACGGTTGATCATCTAGGAACACTAAAAGGGACTCGTATCTAAGAGCCAAAGTCAATAGTAACAACCATTGGTCACTTAGGTGGAAGGCGCATCTCCTAAAAGCCAGAGCCAACAGTAACAATAATTGATCGTCTAGGAATACTAAAAAGTAATACCCAAGATTCGGAGCCAGTAGTAACAATAATTGGTCTCTTAGACATGAGAAAATAAACATATCTAGATGTTGGAACCACCATATCAATCATGATGCTCGACAAAAAGATTATGCACTCATATATGCCAGAGCCACCAAAACGATCATGATGGTCGTCTAGGGGTTCAGAAAACCCACTACCTCAGAGTCAGAGCCAACAATAATAACAATATATCACTTGGGTGAATGAAAGGTCAGTGTGAATAGAATTCGGAGCTAATAGTAACAATGGTTGGCCATCTAGACTCAACCAAAACGTATGACTAAGAGCCGGACGCAGAGGTAGCAATGATTAGTCGCTTAGCCATAGAAGGATGAGTACTCTAAAAGCCGGAGTCAATAGTAACAAAGGTTGCTCGTCTAGATGCACCATAAAGGACTGGGTGGATCAACTTGGGATAGATCGACCGCCATACGAGGGAACCGGGATAGGTATGATTCATTCCTAAAATCAAGGCATATGATATTCGATCTGAAGGGAAAACTCTAGGACCTACCTTTTCTTCATGTATGGAAACATATATATATCTATATATTCCCATCCTATCTTGGTCGGACCCAAGGCCCACTAGGGGTCCCGTTTTGCGCAAACACGTCGACACATTCAACGGTCAATCTTTCAACGCATCGAACCGGTCAAAGTGCGCGCAGCCAAGTCACGTGTATTTTTTGGTTCAAATGCTTCGTGCGCACACTTAGGCGCCAATTATTTCTTGTTAACGTCACTCACAGTAGCATGATCGTCACGCCGCGACCACCCGAACACCTTTTCACCAAAAAATTTGATCGACGGAACAACCGGAGCAACGGGGTCAAGGGGCAAAGGCCTTGGCCAACCCCATGGGGTTAGCCTCGGCCTCCCCCAAGCCCATGGTGTTGGCCTCGGCCTCCATGGGGGTTGGCCTTGGCCTTTCCGCCCTCGGTTGTTCACTTTTCGCGCAAAGTCCTTTTTGCGCTTTGTTTGCTTCGTACGTGACTTTGGCACCGTGTTCGTCGTACGACTCATGGCAACACGCTCGTCGTAACGTAACTTTCGGATTCGTCATTGCCCATCAAAACACCTACCATCGGAGCGCCCAAAGTTCACCAAAAGGGGGAGTGGTCTTGGCCTCCCTTCATGGGAGTTGGCCATTGGCCTTGGCCACCCCCTAGGGTCGGCCTCGGCCTCCCCAGGGGCGGTGGCCTTGGCCTTCCCCCTATTTTTGGCCTATGGCCTCCCCTTCCGTTCGCACTTGGTTTCTCTAGTCTTTGCACCTCCACGATGTTTACGGACGTTCGAACTTTAACCTCGCGACGTCCGTCGTCCATCGCTCGCGACCACGCACCGCCCGTCGCGGCAAAGTCGCGCGCTATCGCCAAGTGACCTGTCGCCGACGATCGTGTACCATCACTCCCAACTTTGTCATTACTAAACATCGCACTTATTATTTTGGTATAACATGCACACTTGGCTCACGCCCTGTCTCCGGGACACCCTGCGCCGTCTTCGCGACATTCGTCGCCTCGCCCGTGCGTCCTTTTCATGATACGTGCCCCCGGCACCGAGTATTGTTCCGCGACATTCATCGCCGCGCCCGTGCACCATTTTCATGATGCGTGATCCCGTCACCGAGTATTGTCCCCGCGACGCTCGTCGCCGTGCCCGTGCGCCACTTTCATAACATGTGCCCCCGACACCAAGTATTATCTCCGCGACATTCATCGCCGCACCCAAGCACCACTTCCATGATACGTGCCCCGGCACCAGGTATTGTCTCCGCGACGCTCGTCGCCGCGCCCGTGCGCCACTTCCATGACATGTGCCCCCGGGCACCAGGTATTGTCCCGCGACATTCGTCACTGCGTCCGTGCGCCACTTCCATGATATATGCCCCAGAACCAGGCATTATCTCCGCGACGTTCGTCGTCGCGCCCGTGCGCCACTTCCACGACATCTGCCCTCGGGCACCAGGTATTATCTCCATGACGTTCATCGTCGCGCACGTGCGCCACTTCCATGACATGTGCCCCCAGGCACCAGGTATTGTCCCGCGACATTCGTCACTGCGTCCGTGCGCCACTTCCATGATATATGCCCCAGAACCAGGCATTATCTCCGCGACGTTCGTCGTCGCGCCCGTGCGCCACTTCCACGACATGTGCCCTCGGGCACCAGGTATTATCTCCATGACGTTCATCGTCGCGCACGTGCGCCACTTCCATGACATGTGCCCCCGGGCACCAGGTATTGTCCCGCGACATTCGTCACTGCGTCCGTGCGCCACTTCCATGATATATGCCCCAGAACTAGGCATTATTTCCGCGACGTTCGTCGTCGCGCCCGTGAGCCACTTCCACGACATGTGCCCTCGGGCACCAGGTATTATCTCCGTGACGTTCATTGTCGCACACGTGCGCCACTTCCATGACATGTGCCCCCGGGCACCAGGTATTGTCCCGCGACATTCGTCACTGCGTCCGTGCGCCACTTCCATGATATATGCCCAGGAACCAGGCATTATCTCCGCGATGTTCGTCGTCGCGCCCATGCGCCATTCCACGACATGTGCCCTCGGGCACCAGGTATTATCTCCGTGACGTTCATCGTCGCGCACGTGCGCTACTTCCATGACATGTGCCCCCGGGCACCAGGTATTATCCCGCGACATTCGTCACTGCGTCCGTGCGCCACTTCCATGATATATGCCCCAGAACCAGGCATTATCTCTGTGACGTTCGTCACCGCGCCCATGCGCCACTTCCACGACATGTGCCCTCGGGCACCAGGTATTATCTCCGTGACGTTCATCGTCGCGAACGTGCGCCACTTCCATGACATGTGCCCCCGGGCACCAGGTATTATCCCGCGACATTCGTCACTGCGTCCGTGCGCCACTTCCATGATATATGCCCCAGAACCAGGCATTATCTCCGCAACGTTCGTCGCCGCGCCCATGCGCCACTTCCACGACATGTGCCCTCGGGCACCAGGTATTATCTCTGTGACGTTCATCATCGCGCACGTGCGCCACTTCCATGACATGTGCCCCCGGGCACCAGGTATTATCCCGCGACATTCATCACTGCGTCCGTGCGCCACTTCCATGATATGTGCCCCAGCACCAGGCATTATCTCCGCGACGTTCGTCGTCTCGCCCGTGCGCCACTTCCATGACATGTACCCTCGGGCACCATCTATTATCTCCGCGACGTTCGTCGTTGCGCACGTGCGCCACTTCCATGATACGTGCCTCGGCACCAGGTATTGTCTCCGCCACGGTCGTCGCCGCGCCCGTACGCCACTTCCATGATATGTGCCCCCGGCACCAGGTATTGTCTCGCGACGTTCGTCGCTCGCCCGTGCGCCACAATCAATGTCTCATGCCATTGGTATCACGCCCATACGCCATAATCATGCCTCGTGCTGTAGGCACCACAATCATGTTACATGCCTCCGGGCATCACACTCATTCACCACACCATGTGCCCGCGCCATGGACGTGGAACATGCTTCGACCCACTCTCCGGAGTGTGCAGTATTTAGAGAGGCTCTGCTCGTAGTGCTCCGGCACAAGGACCCTTCGCAGCGGGATAGGCCCGTTACCACAAAGCTATTGCCGTCTTCATTTCGGGGGGCTCCGCTTGTAGTGCTCCGGCACGAGGACCCCCATTCACAGCGGGATAGGCGTGTTACCACAAAGCTATCGCCATCTTCATTCTGGGGGGCTCCGCTCATAGTGCTCCGGCACGAGGACCCCCTTTCGCAGCGGGATAGGCTCGGTACCACAAAGCTATCGCCATCTTTATTCCGGGGGGCTCTGCTCGTAGTGCTCCGGCACGAGGATCCCCCTTCGCAGCGGGATAGGCTCGTTACCACAAAGTTATCGCCGTCTTCATTCCGGGGGGCTCCGCTCGTAGTGCTCCGGCACGAGGACCCTTCATAGCGGGATAGGCTCGTTACCACAAAGCTATCGCCGTCTTTATTTTGGGGGGCTCCGCTCGTAGTGCTCCGGCACGAGGACCCTTCACAGTGGGATAGGCTCATTACCACAAATCTATCACCGTCTTCATTCCGGGGGGCTCCGCTCGCAGTATTTCGGCACGAGGACCCTTCGCAACGGGATAGGCTCGTTACCACAAAGTTATTGCCGTCTTTATTCCGGGGGGCTTCGCTCGTAGTGCTCCGGCATGAGGACCCTTCACAGTGGGATATGCTCGTTACCACAAAGCTATCGCCGGCTTGGGTGACTTGCATGATACTAGGCGCTGAGCTGTGACCATGTCCACTCACGTTACCAGTGATCATCGGTGCCCCCAGGACGAGGACACCCGGGTCACTCCGGGACGGGAGTAGGTGTTTGGAGGGCATCGTGCCTAATCTGCCTGGCAGTTGGCTACAGGGGCAACCCTCACAGCTGTCAGGTTCTCTATGCATTTTTCATCTTGTGGGATTCAGTAAGAGCTTGGACCGGTGGCTGGGGCAACGGGCTTACTCTGATCATGCTGTCATGGTGTGTTCAGTCTTCTCAGACAGGTAGAACGACGCTGTGTGGGGCAGGTAACGCAAATTTGGGAACCGACAGTTCAACGGAGAACCGATATTTTGGGACCCCTTGGTGACATGTCACTCCAGGGGATGACATGTGGCATTTTATGACACAGGCACACTGTTTCCTAAAAATACTGGACTTTATGACTTATTCAAAGACTTTTTCTCATTTCTCACAAAATCACTTTCGCACTCTAGAATTTGGGAGCTCTTGAATTCTGAAGAGATAAACACAAATTGGACATAACCTTGGACCGTAACTTTGGACCGTAGCATTTGACCCCGACTCAGACCTTGACTTGGACTATCGACTGCCGGCCCTGTTCATCTCAGCCTTGCCTCCGCAGCACTGCCACTCCTCACAGTCTGTCTGGAAAGCCTTGATCTCTGCCCTTACTCCGCCCTCAATGTCTCTCACTTTGCATACTTGGAAGCTAACTCGGACTGCAGCCTTTGTGGCACTTCCACGTAGGTACGAACCCACTTCCCTTGGCATCAATATATATATATATATATATATATATATATATATATATATATATATATATATATATATATATATATATATGGAGCTGATCCGTTGACCGCGCGGGCAGTTTGTGTTAAGTTGCCGGCGCGATCTGGCCGTCCATCCATCGCGGATGGACGGACCATATCTATTTTTTTTGTTTTTTAAAAGTTCGTCCGCCACATAATGTAGCGGTCGAAACTTTTTACCATATTGTCCCTCGTCCACGCAATTGATTATGAAGTTAAAGTGTCTATCCGCTACATAATGTAGCGGATGACATGTAAAAGAATTGCCAAACAATCGTCACTTTCATCTTTCTATCTCTCTATCTTCATCCTACTTCCATAATCTCTCTTTCAATTCTGCCTCTTCCCAAACCCATTTCCATCATCCCTTTCATCTCTTTCTTGTAAAAATCTGCCTTGCCGCAAACCCACTAAAATCCATTTTCTTCTAAACTACTGCCTCTTCCTAAAACCCACTTCCATTATCCCTTTCATCTCTTACCGCAAAGGAATTCTCCAGATTTTCTTCCAACTTTTTCCCCCCAAATTTTATTCTAATTTAATTTAAATTAGATCCCCCCGTAGCATATCAAAGGAGATAGCATGTTTAGTAGGCAACCGAACTAAACTATAGCCACTGTTTAACTTATCGACTCTTTATTGCTCATTCTCACGATGTCAGCAACGATCACCACTGTTTATCCATTCGTGGTACGAATTGCATTTTTTTTTCCTTTTTGGCAGAAGAATCTGGGGTTGAGACTGCAGAAGATAGCATGTGTAGTTGGTTTCTATTAATGAAACTGTGTTGAAAGGATGGCTGGTTGCAAGAAAATGAGAGAATAATTTAGGACATGCTATGATCCCTAAAGAGTAAAGTGATCATTTATTTTAAGACATCCCAAAAAGGAAATGTGATCTGTTATTTTGGAGCAGAAGGGGTACGAGTTTTACGTATTGTTTTGCGTCAATTTGTCGTGAATACCCTTATAGTTCCTTCTCGATCTTGGTTGTCTCTACACTTGAAGTTTGGTAATGTTGAACTAGTGGAGATAGACTTGAAGAGGAATTCTCTTAAAGGAGGGAGAGACATAAATGGAGAGATCAAATCTGAGAAGAGGGAGAAACAACAACAGAGGAAGGAGAAACAGAATAAACACCCACATGGTATTCATTGAGCAGCTGATTAGCCTTGTACATCAGTAGTTCCTAATGGGACAATTCAAATAACCAAAAAGGGACAACTGATTAGCCTTGGTAGTAGTATGTTTGGAAGGGACATATTCTGTCTCTTTCCTAAAATATCGTCCGCTACATAATGTAGTGGACAATATTTTAGGAAAGAGAACATCTTGACTTGGTTTTTGAGGGGTATATTCGTCAAAAAATTATCAACTACATTATGTAGTGGACGTACTAAAAAAACGCAGACAAAAAATAAAAGATTTGGATCGTCCACAGATCGCGCGTGGACGACCAGATCGCTCAGGCAACTTAGCGCATTTTGCCCGTGCGGTCAACGAATCAGCTCCATATATATATATATATATATATATATATATATATATATATATATATATATATATATATATATATATATATATGTGTGTGTGGGAGCTGATCCATTGCTCGCGTTAGCAAATGGAGTTAAGTTGCCAGCGCGATCTGGCCGTGCACGCGCGATCTGTGGACGGTCTAGATCTTTTTTTTTTTTATCTTTTTTTAGGTACGTCCGCTACATAATGTAGTGGACGATTTTTTGACAAAAATACCCTCCAGCTCCATTCGCTACATTATTTAGCGGACGAGTAGCGAGACACTAATTTTTTTCTCTTTCTCTGTCATTTCTCTGTCCTTTCTCTCATTATCCTTCTGACATCTCTCTCTCTCTCTCTCTCTCTCGTTTCTCTCACTGTCCTTTCTCTTTCTTTCCCCCCTCTCTATCTCTCTCTCTTTCTCGTTTCTCTCACTGTCCTCATTTTCCTGTTCTTCCTCAACCACAGCAACAAAGGATGAAGAATAAGTGGAGGGTTTAGTTTCTTTCTCTGCTTTGATAGAGAAACTGAATCTTTGGGAGTTGGGTTTAGAGGAGAGACACTATGAGGGTCAGGTTTTTAGGCCAAATGAGTGCTTGTGGAGAGGAGGAGGCGTCGTGCAGTGACTCTTGTTGTTAATCCATGAAGATAGGGAGTATGAAGAAGTGAAAATGGTGGCCATCGAAAGAAATGAAGACCCGCGTTGAGGTGGGATTGCATGATGAGGCTCTTGCAGAGGTGTTGGTTTTGACTGTAGAGAGAAAGACGAGAGACCAGTCTAGAAAGCTAGGGAAGAGTCTAGTAAATGTGGTGACAGCGGGATTGGATGTTTTGTCTGTTCAAGTCACAGAGATCATGAGGATATTTGTGGTGGCTGCTGTATTGGCTTGAATTTGTTCTACGATTTGACATGTACTTGTTCGGATAATGCGGTCTGAAGTTCAATACAAAACAAACCCAACATAACATAGTAGTATGTGATTGGCCTACCATTCCAAAACAAACCCAACATAGCAGGAAATAACAAGAAATGGCATTCCAAAACAGGAAATAATTCCAAGATTTGTCAATTGGCCTGTCATTCCCACTAAGACTGCAAACCAAGCCAAAGTATATGGTTGCAGATGTTTCACTTAAGCAGTCATCCTAATCAAGTACGCCCAACAGCAAGAGTATTGATAAGCTAAGCATTACAGCAACAACACTTGCTATACCAAGAGCATCCCTGTGTACAGACAAGGCTATCTTCTTTTTTCTTACATCCTGGTCGGTATTATTGAGCATCAATAGAACCCATAAAAGAAATCATGGTGAGAGAAAAGAGAGAGAAAGAAAGAGATAGGGGAGAGAAATGAGAGAGAGAGAGAGGAAAGATAGAGAAAGAAAGAGAAAGTGTCATAAATTGATGAGAGAAATGAGAAAGGAGAGAGAGAGAGAGAGAAATGAGAAAGGAGAGAGAGAGAGAGAGAGAGAGATGTCAAAAGGATAGTGAGAGAAAGGACAGAGAAAGAGAAAAAAAAGTAGTATCTGGCTACTCGTCGCTACATAATTTAGCAGATGGAGCTGAAGGGTATTTTTGTCAAAAATTCATCCGCTACATATCTGCTACATTATGTAGCGGACGGACTTAAAAAAAACGTAAAAAAAAAATCTGGACCGTCCACAAATCGCCCGTGGACGGCCAGATCGCGTTTGCAACTTATCCTATTTTGCTAGCGCTATCAACGGATCAGCTCCCTATATATATATATCCGATCCCTGTCTACCGGTGGAGAAATTATTATTTCTCCACCAAAAATGTAGCCGTCCACATGTACTCGTGGACAGCTCAGATGTGTTTTTTTTTAATTTTGAAAGAGTAGCAACCGCTACTCTTTCATGCGGTTGCAAAATTTGACATTTATGCCCTTCAACCCCAACCGCAAGAAAGAGTAGCGGTTGGGGGCCCACCGTGTAAATCCCCATTTTCCATGCCAAAAACCTAACCGCAACACTTTGTTGCGGTTGTCCTTTACCGTCAAAGGCCCCCAAACCGCAACAAAGTGTTGCGGTCCCCCCTCCCCCCGCGACACGTGGTGTCCTTCCCTTCCCCCCTTCCTGCCACGTGGCCAAACTGCAACAAAGTGTTGCGGTTCCCCCCCTGCCACGTGGTGTCCTTCCCCCCTGCCACATGGTGTCCTTCCCCTCCGGCCACGTGGAGTCCTTCCCCCCCCCCGTGATGCCCCCTCCCCCCCCCCACGTGGTGTCCTTCCCCCCCCCCCCCCTTCTGTCCTTTTTCCAGAGCCAGCTTAAAGCTCGGCCGCACAGTCTTTTTCCACAGCCTTTGACTACTGCTCACTCACGGATTTTTTTTCTCTGTCTTCTTTCTTCTCTCTCCTTCACTGTTCTCTCTTTATAAGCCGTTCTCCCCGAACCCTTTCTTCCACTCTCCATCATCTTTACCAACTCTCTTCATACTCCAAATCTCACCTACATAATCTCCACAATGATACAAACAAAAAGAAATTTACGCTAGAAGATCGGTGGATTTTTCTTTAAATATATCAAGTTAAAACAAGTAAGTATTTTGAATTTTCTTATAATTCAATGTTAATTTCAAATTGTTTTTACCAATGGATTGTTTAAATTGTCTTATGTTTAAATTGTTCTTACCATAGTTTAAAATTCGTGTTTTTTTTAGAGTTTGAAATTAGGGATTGAACTAGTGTTTATTAGCGAATATTCATTCGAAGTCCAAAAATAGTCATTGTAGACTCAAATCGAAGATAACGAAAATACAAATTGAACGAAACAAAAATCAGATCAATCGAAGATCGGATGAGCGGGTTTTTAGGGCGTCAAAATTAGGTTTATACAAATCAGGGTATTACATTTATAGATTCCAAAATAGCGATTTTTTAGGGCGTCAAAATTTGAATTTTTCACGAATTTATAAAAAATATCTAGAGCTAGATTTTGCCAAAGTGCAAAAAAAAACCCTAGTTATTTTTAAAAGATCTATATCAGGGAAAAATTTCAGATTTTTCCAAAGAATGAAAAGGGGTCAACTGATACGGGGAACCTTGTAACTTTGCAGTGTAATTTAAAATATCAAGCTAGCGCGATTTCGCGCGAAACTTTTATGAGAACCCTAAGAATTTGCGCCATTCCGAAGTCGTTAGCTATTTTTTTCGCCGAACGGGCTTTTAAGCGCTCGATCCGGACACCGATTCGGGATTTTTGGGTGAAAAAACCGTAAAATACTTTCTAGATCAAGAATGAATTCAGGAAGCTTAAAATAGAATTTCAAAGCACTTTTGAGATTTTCCGATGCCAGGGGACATTTTGGTAATTTCCCACCCCGAGAGGGGTATTTTGGTAATTTTACAATGTTAAGTTTTTGAAACGAATTTTTAGTCCAAAAATATAAGTAAAACACCTGAAAGGTTGTTTTGAAGCTGATTTGGGGCGTTAGAGTGATAATGAACCCCCGGGGGCATTTCGGTAATTTGCCGCTGATTTCCGAATGGCCTTTAGTTCGGGAAGGGGTGTAAGACACCCGAAAAGTTATTTTAAATTTGTTCTGAGATTTTTCCAAAGACTGGAAAGGGGTTAACTAATACGGGGAACCTTGTAACTTTGTAGTGTAATTTAAATTATCAAGCTAGCGCGATTTCGCGCGAAACTTTTATGAGAACCCTAGGAGGTTGGGAAGTTCCATTTCCCAGGAATTTGCGCCATTCCAAAGTCGTTAGCTATTTTTTGGCCGAATGGGCTTTTAAGCGCTCGATCCGGACACCAGTTCGGGATTTTTGGGCGAAAAATTCGTAAAATACTTTTTATATCAAGAATGAATTTAGGAAGCTTAAAATAGCATTTCAAAGCACTTTTGAGATTTTCCGATGCCAGGGGGAATTTTCGTAATTTGCCACCCCGAGAGAGGTATTTTGGTAATTCTACAATGTTAAGTTTTTCAAACGAATTTTTAGTCCAAAAATATAAGTAAAACACCTGAAAGGTTGTTTTGAAGCTGATTTGGGGGCGTTAGGGTGATAATGAACCCCCGGGGGCATTTCGGTAATTTGCCGCTGATCGGGGGGTATTTTGGTAATTTTTCTGTCAAATTTTTCCGAATGGCCTTTAGTTCGGGAAGGGGTGTAAGACACCTGAAAAGTTATTTTAAAGTTGTTCTGAGATGTTTCCAAAGACTGGAAAGGGGTTAACTGATACGTGGAACCTTGTAACTTTGCAGTGTAATTTAAATTATTAAGCTAGCGCGATTTTGCGCGTAACTTTTATGAGAACCGTAGGATGTTGGAAAGTTCCATTTCCCAGGAATTTGCCCCATTCCGAAGTCGTTAGCTATTTTTTTGGCCGAACGAGCTTTTAAGCGCTCGATCCGGACACCGGTTCAGGATTTTTGGGCGAAAAATCCGTAAAATACTTTTTAGATCAAGAATGAATTCAGGAAGCTTAAGATAGCATTTCAAAGCACTTTTGAGATTTTCTGATGCCATGGGGCATTTTGGTAATTTGCCACCCCAAGAGGGGTATTTTGCTAATTCTACAATGTTATGTTTTTCAAACAACTTTTTAGTCTAGAAATGTCTATAAAACACCTGAAAGGTTGTTTTGAAGCTGATTTGGGGGCGTTAGGGTGATAATGAACCCCCGGGGGCATTTCGGGAATTTACCGCTCATTGGGGGTATTTTGGTAATTGAACATTATAAAACGGGACACAACTGGAGGAAATAATTTTTATTTTATTTAATTCTATGACTTTTTGAGAATGATATAATTTTTATTTTTTAGATTTCAGTATAAATATGGATGCAACAGGAGGAAATAATTTTTATGAAGATTCTGATCCACCTTACTTGGGTCAAGTTTTTCAAACACTGGACAAAGTTGAAGCATACTATAGAGCATATTCGAAAACGATAGGTTTCGGTATTAGAATTAAGACGACTAGAAAACGGACGAATACAGATCAAATTTGTGGAAGACTATTTGAGTGTCATAGAGGAGCACCGCATGTACCCCCGGTTGTACGGATCAGTGACAAAGGGCTAACAAGACAAAAAAAATGGGATACATTTCCGGGTACCGGCTGCAAGGCCCATGTGTATGCAGTACACCGGAAAAATGAAAACCATTAGGTTGTGACGGGAGTGGAGCTGAGCCATAATCATCAGTTGATGACCCCTAGTAAGATTGGTAAAGCTAAAGACTTTCCGATTAGGATAATTTAGCTATGGATCCAGTTAAGAGATTCTATCTAAATCCTGGGTAAGGACGTTCGTCCGAACCCTTATTTGGATAACTCATACTCCTAAGTACTCCTTTGATTTACTTATGACTAATGTTGAATTATGAGTTATGTATTGATATCAACATGTTATTGCCCATAAACCTTAATATTGAACCTGAATCGATTATTTGGAAATCTTGTGGTGCTCACCTGTTGTTGCATGTTGAGAAAACTTGATAATTGTTTGTATCCCTTCTTCCGAATCGTTGTGCCTAAACTCGATAACAATTCGTAATCGTTTTGCTATTTATTTGTGATTTTTCTTCTGGAATTTTGAATGATGACTTACATCAGTATGTTATTGTTATTGGGACCCGAATTGATTTCGGTGATTTGAGCTTATGTTAACGCTCATTGATATTGTTGATTTTTCTGTGTTGACCTGGATATCCGTTCCGTGGGGAGGCGGTATAAGGCTGGTTTGAATCCTGCATGAAACACCGGCTAGTACCCGATGGGATTAGTAATTATTATGGTTCATCATGCATGTGTACACTACCAACTTTGAATTGGCATTGTAACCTCCCAGGATCAACCTACTACCAACTTTTATTTGCACCATATGTTCTATGATTGTTACGAAAATGACTAAGAAAGGATTATCTCAATTGGTTTGAAATACCTCGAGAAAGCTTTGTTGTATTTTAGAAATGATATTTTATTGATCGTTTTAGAACCCGTCGTGATTGTATTTGTCTATTTTGATATTTATTTATGATGAATTTTGATCATTTTGGAAATCATTGAGGTTTTTATCGTTCGAAGTGATTTGGAAATCATCGTCCGTTGGATTCTTTGGAATCGTGTTGTAATCTTTTTTGTATTCCTTGTACGACCTTACTGAGCTCTCAAAAGCTCACCCTTTGTTTGGCTCCCTTCTGTAGGTGATGATCAACTATAGCATGTTCAGGAATGGGTTAGAGTCTGTGTGAGATTTCGATGAGCCATCACCACTGTATAGGAAGACCCCTTCGCGGGTCGGTGCTGTTAATTGGTTCTTAAGAATTTGAATTACAAAGGACATAAGCTGTAATAGTTTAAGCCAAGCAGTTGTAATCTAGTATTTTGAAAAATCTGAGTTGATGGTGAATTAGATGATTTCGAATATGCATTAGTGAACATATTTGACATGTTTGATATGATCTGGTAGGTTAACGACTCGGAATTTCGAGGCGGCGGTGCTCCGGATTCCCGGGGCATTACATTCATCCTCTCTTCTTTTTTTTCTCCATAGTTTTCATATTTTGTCACGTTGGGAATTAACCATTCTTAATTGCAGGTTCCGGGCAAGAAGCTGAGGGGTGCCTACAAATTGTTTCACAGCCTGAAGGAGATAGTTGCCAAATTGACCACTCAAGTCTTGCAGCAAGACATTGCAGTGGGCGTGATTGGAATGTCTACGCCACAATTGGAAGGAGGATCGAAAGCTCGGCTGCACAAAGCATCGACAGCCAAATAGATAATGAATTTTTTATAAAACTGAGTAGCGGGCCTTGCACTCCGAAGGGTGGCATAATTAAGACACGGGTCACTAGCAGAATTGCCCCATGACCAGTCTGCAGACTTGCTTCGAAGCCAAGATCAATGCGGAGTATCCAAGCAGGGACAAGGGGAAAGCTATAACCTGTGCACCGCGGAAGGGAAATGAGAAGCTCCTTATCCGGTCGCAGAAGAAGAAAAGCGTGTCAGCACTTCTTCGATGCTTGGGAGGAGTTCATATTTGACAGCCCGGCTCGGGGCCTCTTTTACCAATTTTGAGGATGACCTCTGGGTGAGCGAGGGAGGCGACTCTAATTCTACAGTTGACGACACCTCTATCTCGATGGATCCAGAGCTGTATAGGAACAGACTGAGGGGACGAAGATAGGGAGGATTCTAGACCTAGGGATTTAAAACTTACCTGAATTGTAGCCTTATAAAATTATGGCAAGTGAGTTTCACTAAGCATAAGCACATAGAGAAAACATACGAGCATACACAAAGAATAAAGTACAGGATAGAGAAGGGTGGGTGATTGGATTTGAGAACAGGTACAGGGATATATAGGCAAAAAACAAGAAAACAGATTTCCAACTTGATATAGCTAAAAATATCCATCCAATCTACGGACGACACGTGGCAGTTGTGACACGTAACCCATACTGGCTCATTACTAATATGGCACTTACCGTATCAGTCACCAGGCAGAATCCTAAAGAGACTCTGACTCTATCAGCTCAGATTCAAATGAGATCCTCTAGGATCCTAATTAGATTCTGATTAGAGTTGGTCAAAACCCAGTCCTACTAGGACTCCTCTTTCTACCACTATATAAAGGGGTCAAGCCCCTCAGGTAAAGGGAAGCTCACACATATACACATTGTGTCTTTATTGCTTCTCAGAGTTCTACATTGTTAGCCATCTCTGACTTAAGCATCGGAGCGTTCCCCCGCCGGAACCCCACCTGGCGGTCACTCCGTGTTCTCTTTTGCAGGCCTGATTTCTGGTGTGGTTCCCGATCCAGTTTTTAGCTGCAACAGATTGGCGCCATCCGTGGGACCACTACAGGGAACATGGCCAACCACTCTTCTTCCGATGACTCTTCACAGAATCATTCCCAGAACCATCATGCGCGAACTAGCAGCTCTCGTCGACCAGGTCGTTCTCATGACCAACACTCGACCCCTTTACGCCGCCATTGCGCGAGTTTTTCTGAAGATGTTTAAGTCAACGTAACATCTGCTACTCCCGAATCAGAAACTAGACCTCGGAGAAACCGTTCTCCGACGTCTACTCTGAAAAACGGTGACCTCCGCCATCGCGTAAACCGTCAGCTATTCAAAACACCACATGATAACCTTACAAAGGAAATCCATGAACTGAAGAATGTTGTAAACACTCTTCAACAAAAGCTCGACATGGCGGTGGCCCCGCAGTCTACTCACCATTCTCATCTTGACCCTAACGACCTTCGTCTTCGTCTCACCTCCAGATCAAGCTACGGCCGCAGGTACAGATCAACGGCCGATCCAACTTATGATCCCAGAGAAAAAAGTGGAAACCACATGACCAGGTGTGGATCATGCTATCGACGGGATCCATCAGTCGAAGGCAGTACCAACTCCTCTCCCAAATGAGTCTCCAGAGCTGAAACCCCTCGAAGATCTGTCCACAGAAAGAGGACGCCTGAGTTTCGTTCCCAAGAACGAGACTCCTGGAAGATGGTACCTAGATATCGCTCTCCAGAACGATCTCTCCCAAGGGAAGAATCTGGATATCCGTTATCCGAAACCATTGAGAAAGCAAAGCTACCTCCCAACTTCCGAATGCCTCAGTGTGACCTCTATGATGGGACTAGAGATCCAAGAGAACATGTTTATCAATTTCAAACAAACATGTTACTCCTCCAGGTTTCAGATGCTGTCATATGCAGAGCCTTCCCTACCACTCTGAGGAAGGCTGCACATGCATGGTTCAAATCTCTACAACCAAGATCCATCTACTCCTTCAGCCAATTATCAGATTTCTTTCAAAACACTTTGTAAGAAGTCGCTCCCGGAGGAAAAACTCGGCGAGTCTGCTAAACATCGTGCAAGAGAAAAACGAATCTTTGGCATACTTCGTCGGACGATTCAACGCAGCTACTTTGGAAATCGATAACTTAGACGAATCCGTGAAGTATACTACCTTCCTCCGAGGCCTTCGACCAACATCCGAATTTGCGTTCTCTGTAAACAAAAGTCCTCCAGGTAATATGAAAGTCCTTCTGGAGAAGGCTAACAAATATATTCAGGCTGAGGAATACTTGGAGACACACAGAGAATGACATGGAGAAGGAAAGGAAGAAAAGAAGAAACAATCTCGAGAGAAAACTCCTCAAGGAGGCAAGCCAGCAAAACAATCTAAGCGCGATGATCGACGTTCGAAAGACCGGTTTGCTTCGGAAAACCTAACACCTCTCAATGCAAAACCATCACAGATTCTTCACGAGATCAAAGACGATAAAGCTCTCCAGTGGCCAGACAAAATGAAATCTCTACCAAATAAAATGAACAAAGATTTATGCTGTCACTTTCACAATGATCATGGCCACACAACTGATAATTGCGGGACACTTAAACGAGAAATTGAGGCCCTTATCAAGCGTGGCCAGTTGAGAAAGTTTGCAACTCCTGGAGAAGGAAGACAACAGACACCTCCGGCCATGGAAGAAAGAGAAGATCGGGAAGAGAATGCGCGTACAATCAACACTATATCTGGGGGATTAGCAGCATGAGGTTCATCAGGACAGGCTCGAAAAGCATACGCCAGAGAAGTGTGCATAACGAGTTAACCCCCGAATAAGAAACAGAATGTAGTACCCGTAGCGGCGATCACCTTTTCCGATGAAGATTCAAGGGGTATAAAAACTCCTCATGACGATCCATTAGTCATCACAATGAAGGCTGGAAACTTCGATGTAAAGCGTGTCTTGATTGATAACGGAAGTTCCGTCGATGTCTTATTTTACGATTCATTTCAGAAGATGAACATTCCAGCGGACCGTCTCTGAAAGATGGACACACCGTTGTATGGATTCTCCAATCATCCAGTTGCGGTCGAAGGTATCATCGCACTCCCAGTTGCGATTGACACACCTCCGGCAGAAGCCAACTTCATGTTTGATTTCGTGGTGGTAAAGGTCCCCTCAGCATACAACGCCATATTGGGACGACCAACACTCAATCAATTACAGGCTGTAGTGTCAACTTATCACCTCAAGATGAAGTTTCCCATGGAACACGGGATTGGAGAGGTGAAAGGAGACCAGACTATAGCTCGACAATGTTATGTTACTTCGTGCCGACCAAAGAAGACAAAAAAATTGGACTCCAAGGAAATCTTGACCTGATGGAAAAGGTTCGGACTCAAGCCCATATCGGTTGTTATAAAACAACACGTCGCGCAGTAACATCTTGCCCCGAGGCAAGACACATTCTTTTTGGGGTAATAAGGGGCTCAGACCTTATCAAAACCCCAATCTCTTAGAAATTGTCTTTAGAATATTTTTTCGAATAAATGGGTTGTTAAGCAATCCAGTATAAATTTTATCTTTTGCTCGAGCAATAAAGTTATCTTTCTAAACATTGTTATAATGTAAACTTAGCCAAAACATTATGTCTAAACAGAGTGATGGCCGAACACTCTGCCCGAACAGAGTGATCAACTTAGCGAAAATATTCTGTCTGAACAGAGTGATGGCCGAACACTCTGCCCGAACAGAGTGATAAGCTTAGCCAAAACATTCTGTCCGAACAGAGTGATGGCCGAACACTCTGCCCGAACAGAGTGATAAGCTTAGCCAAAACATTATGTCCGAACATAGTGATAGCCGAACACTCTGCCCGAACAGAGTGATAAGCTTGGTCAAAACATTCTGTCCGAACAGAGTGATGGCCGAACACTCTGCCCGAACAGAGTGATAAACTTAGTCAAAACATTATGTCCGAATGGAATGATGGCCGAACATTATTCCCGAACAGAGTGATAAGCTTAGCCAAAACATTCTGTCCGAACAGAGTGACAAGCTTAGCCAGAACATTCTGCCCGAACAGAGTGACGGCCGAACACTCTGCCCGAACAGAGTGTATAACTCTTGGGTTTTATAAAAATACAAGAGAAGCCAAACAGATTAGCTACAGATCTAAATCCGTGAAGAAACAAAAGTTAATGGGGGCATCGTCACTCCACCAAAGCTTTTGCTTCTTCGAAATATCGGCCGAGCGAGGGTGCTCGACTTCTTTGCCGACTCTTTAAGTGACGATTAAAGCGTTTGAGTCAAAGTAAAAATAGATAACGCTGTGTGAATGGTAGAATAAACCATAAAAAACACATAGTGAACAAAGTACCATAAATAGAACAAAAGATAGAGTACATAGAATGCCCTTAAAAGGGCATCAAAATACTCAGTCTAAAAAGAAATAAAGAGCCTACAAGATGAAGACTAGATCTAAGGCTCGGAGGCAACACCTGAAGGACCATCCTTTGGAGGATGAGTTCATACGTGGAAATTGAAACCAACATTCTGTCCGAGCAGAATGTTGGCCGAACACTCTGCCCAAGCAGAGTGACCAAAGCTTGGACCAACATTCTGTCCGAACAGAATGTTGGCCGAGCACTCCACCCAAGCAGAGAACCAACTTCATACCCTTTGTGCTCGGATGAAGCATAAAGGAACTGAAGCATCATGCCCGAACAGATTTGGAATAAACCCATTGAGCTCGGACAAGCCATGTCCGAGTAGAATGATCGCCGAACTTGTCGCCCGTGCAGACATCCTAACTCCATTTCCTTTGTGCTCTAAAGAGCCCGTGGGTAAAACTCTACGGAGTTTGACTAAAGAAAGTTCTCGAGTGGAGGTCAAAGGAATTTTTTATAAGTAGAGCTTCCAACTGAAGTCTTTTGGAGGAAATGAGGTTTTCTATGGATAGAGCTCGAAAAACTATCCGAAATAAAAAAAAAAGGGTTAATTACACTAAATCCTACTGAGGTTTTACGTAATTACACTCCACTACCGCTATCTTTAAAAATTACACTCCGCCCCGCTGAGGTTTGTACCCGCATTACACACAACTACACACTTTTAACGGCCCGTCCAACTCCGTTTCAAGATTCCCTGACACATTCCTTTATGTAATTTTTATACCCAAAATACCCCCTCTTTATAACATTTTATAAAAGAAAATACATATACTATTCTCCCAAAAAAAAAAGTACTCTACAAAGGGTCCATTCCTGAACAAACCCTAAATGCCGTATAACATGGCATTGCTGGGAAAGCGGTGCCAATACAAGGTGTTGGGGCTTGGCGGCGATTGCACCGCCGACGAGATCCGCTCCGCCTACCGCCGGCTTGCCCTCCAGCGCCGCCCGAACAAGCTCGCTCAGTTCGGCGTCTCCCCCGCCGCCTTCCAGGAGCTTGTCGCTGCCTACAAGGTCTTATGTACTGTTTGTGGCAGCTCTGATCATGGGAGGGATGTGGGCGTGCTTTATGTTTGGAAAAAGGGGACGACATCTTGACGAAGTTCCATACCAGGAACTTGAGATGGGCAAGCCAGCGTTCCTTTCATCTGTAAATGGAAATGGGGAAACACCAGAAGGTTGGGATCAAGGTTGGGATGATGACTGGGATGAGGAGAAGGCATTGAAGTCATCGGGTACAAATCATGTGGGCAGTAGACCAGCAAAAGGCCTTACTTCCGAGTCTTCTAATTCTGATGGATGGGAAAATGTTTGGGTTGATTAAGTAAGATAGCTCTTCTTCCAATTTTTGTCCAAAAAAAAAATAGAAACATTGAGAAGGAACCCTGATAAAATGGGATAAAAAATATACATTGAGGATTAGGAAAAACAATTTTGAATGGAGTTCTTTGTTATAGATCCTTATCTTTTTATATTTTTTGGTATTTGATGTTAGCAACAGATTTTCTTCTGCACAAGGTAAACCTTAAAGGGCAAGCTCCGGCGTGTAGATCGGTGGTTATGGGTAAGGGTGAACGAGGGTGGGTTTATATTATGTGATGGCGTTTAGATCTAGGGTGTTGATGGTGGGCATCAGATTGGTGGTGATGGTGGTGGTCCTGAGGTACGATGGTGACTGGCATGATGGTGGTGATATGAGCCGTATGGAGACGGGAGACGAGAGAAGGGATATGAGGCCATCTTGGCTATGTCGTCGCTGGAAAATGGAGGGTCGTCGTAGCCGAAAACTGGAGGGTCGTCGTCGCTGGAAAATGAAGGGTCGTCGTCGCCTGAAGCTGGAGGGTCGTCGCCGCCGGAAGGTGGAGGGTCATGAAAAGAGAAAGAGAACAAAGAAAGCACACTGAGAAAGGGGCCCTGAACCATTCTGGGGTATTATCCAAAATGGGATCACATTTTGAGATGCTTCATTGAATCACCATATGTTGTCGAGAGACTGCAGCATTTTGTTTTTTTGACTTGATGTCAGTAGGCAAGAGTGAAGAGCCAGATTTCTCAGTTTTTGTAAATTTCAGCCAAATTCCAAGAAAACGTTGTTGAGGGGCATTTATGTCCTTTTGCATTGCATCGTTAACACCGTAAGAAAAAATGTTACTTTTTGAGCGGAGTGTAATTTTTAAAGATAGCGGTAGTGGAGTAATTATGTAAAACCTCAGGAGAGTTTTGTGTAATTTACCCAAAAAAATTCACCTCAAACGGATATCCGAGCAAAAAGTTAAGGACCTTTCAAGTTCTCAAGTGATAGTACAAGTGTATTTTCTGCTCGGATTTAACAAACGTGACCGAGCAGCCCAGTGTCGTTTCGTTCTCTTTCCGCGCGCGAGGTCAAGGGTTCGAATCTGCTCGGACACATGAGCAATAAAGAGTTGGGCTAATTACACCTATGTCCCTGAGGTTTGGGGGTAATTACACTCAAGGACACAAAGTTTCAAAATGTAACACTTATGTCCATCGACAAACGGAACCCTAAAAATCTTAACGGTTTTAATGAAAAGACAGTATTGCCCCTGAGTTAGAACCTTATTTTTTTTTAATGCCATTACTTCATTAAAAAAAAAACTTTATTTCATCTTTACTTTACCCCCCACCCCCGCCCCCCTCATCTGCATCCCCCTTCCCCGTCACCCACCCACCCATTCTCCTCCCCTTCCCCGGCGCCGCACCCCATCTGTCCAATCGATTGTACGAACCCACCATGGCGGTGGCTAGGTGAGGGGGAAGGGGTGGGCAGCAGTGGGTGGGAAGAAGTGGAATCGATCTCAGCCGCTAAGAGACCTTCGACAGCCACTCGCCGATGAACTTCACGTCCATCAATTATAAATCGCGAACTCGTCCTCCACGTCGTCGAACGACACCGCCCGGAGCCGCTTCTCAAAGGGCGGCGATATGGTAGAGGGAAGAGAGGAGGCGATGGCAAGGTGGGTGAAGTGAGGGGACAGTAGCAGGGTTGAGGGTGAAGAGAGGGGGCGGGGCGGCAGTAGGGTAAGGGGATAGGCGGCGACGAAGTAGGGGAAAGATGGGGGCAGCCACAGGTTAAAGGGAGGGTGGGGGAGGCGATGGGGGTGGACGGGGGTGGGTGGCGGCGACGGGGTGGTAGGGAGAGAGAACATAGAACATAAAACCCTAATTTGCAAATTAGGGTTTCAAAAAAATCCTAATTTGTAACTTAGCGTTTCAAGAAAATCCTAATTTGCAAATTAGGGTTTCAAGAAAATCCTAATTTGCAAATTAGGGTTTCAAGAATATCCTAATTTGCAAATTAGGGTTTCAAGAATATCCTAAAACTAAAACTGATAAATAAATCATATATAATAATAAACAAATATTTTTAAATATATACAGTACAAGGGGTAGTATCGTCATTTTAAAAATACATATTGATGACATCATACAAAAAGTACAATTTTTGGATGGAACCCTAACGGATGGACACGGCTGATACATTTTAAAAGTGTTTGGTCACGGAATGTTACATTTTGAAACTCGTTGTCCTTGACTGTAATTATACCCTAACCTCAGGGATATAAGTGTAATTTGCCCTAAAGAGTTCTTTACTTTTTAAACAAAGAGTTCATTAGATTGGGCCTCTCCACCATCAGGCCCGCGTCCGCGCAGCAAGCCCGCACAGCATGTCCGAGCAGATCGTGGTCCGAGCCCAACGACCGAGCAGAATATTGGGGCTTCTCAGCTCGAGCCATAGTCCGAGCAGGCCATGGTTAGACAAGAAAAAATCCGAGCAGATCGTGGTCCGAGCCCAACGTCCGAGCAGATCGTGGTCCGAGCCCAACGACCGAGCAGAATGTTGGGGCTTCTCAGCTCGGGCCATAGTCCGAGCATGCCATGGTCAGACCAGAAAAAATCCGAGCAGATCGTGGTCCGAGCCCAACGTCCGTGCAGAACATGATCCGAGCGGAAAAATCCGAACAGGCCCATAGTCCGAGCAGAACATGGTCCGAGCAGAAAAATTCGAACAGGCTCATAGCCGAGCAGAACATGGTCCGAGCAGAAAAATCCGAATAGGCCCATAGTTCGAGCAAAACATGGTCCAAACAGAATAATCCGAGCAGAACATGGTCCAACCAGAAAAATCCGAACAGGCCCATAGCCGAGCACAACATGGTCCGAGCAGAAAAATCCGAACAGGCCCATAGTCCGAGCAGAATAATCCGAGCAGAACATGGTCCGAGTAGAAAAATCCGAACAGAACTCTGCCCGAGCAGAACCGTGTCCGAACAGAACCTTGTCCGAGCAGAGCACTCTTTGAATATTTGAAATGTCAGACAAATAGATTCAATTCTATTTTTGGCATATTTCGCTATCACCAGTGAAAAAAGTGTGCTTCCACCCGCTTTATTAACGCTGGTAAAAGCAGGGGGCATATGATATAGCTAAAAATATCCCTCCAATCTACGGACGACACGTGGCAGTTGTGACACGTAACCCATACTGGCTCATTACTGATATGGCACTTACCGTATCAGTCACCGGGCAGAATCCTAAAGAGACTCTGACTCTATCAGCTCAGATTCACATGAGATCCTCTAGGATCTTAATTAGATTCTGATTAGAGTTGGTGAAAACCCAGTCCTACTAGGACTCATCTTTCTACCACTATATAAAGGGGTCAAGCCCCTCAGGTAAAGGGAAGCTCACACATGTACACATTGTGTCTTTATTGCTTTTCAGAGTTCTACATTGTTAGCCATCTCTGACTTAAGCATCGGAGCGTTCCCCCGCCAGAACCCCACCTGGCGGTCACTCCGTGTTCTCTTTTGCAGGCCTGATTTCTGGTGTGGTTCCCGATCCAGTTTTTAGCTGCAACAGATTGGCGCCATCTGTGGGACCACTACAGGGAACATGGCCAACCACTCTTCTTCTGATGACTCTTCACAGAATCATTCCCAGAACCATCATGCGCGAACTAGCAGCTCTCGTCGACCAGGTCGTTCTCATGACCAACACTCGACCCCTTTACGCCGCCATCGCGCCAGTTCTTCTGAAGATGTTTACGTCAACGTAACATCTGCTACTCCCGAATCAGAAACTAGACCTCGGAGAAACCGTTCTCCAACGTCTACTCTGAAAAACGGTGAACTCCGCCATCGCGTAAACCGTCAGCTATTCAAAACACCACATGATAACCTTACGAAGGAAATCCATGAACTGAAGAATGTTGTAAACACTCTTCAACAAAAGCTCGACACGGCGGTGGCCCCGCAGTCCACTCACCATTCTCATCTTGACCCTAACGACCTTCGTCTTCGTCTCACCTCCAGATCAAGCCATGTCCGAGCAGAATGATCGCCGAACTTGTCGCCCGTGCAGACATCCTAACTCCATTTCCTTTGTGCTCTAAAGAGCCTGTGGGTAAAACTCTACGGAGTTTGACTAAAGAAAGTTCTCGAGTGGAGGTCAAAGGAATTTTTTATAAGTAGAGCTTCCAACTGAAGTCTTTTGGAGGAAATGAGGTTTTCTATGGATAGATCTCGGAAAACTATCCGAAATAAAAAAAAAGGGTAAATTACACTAAAACTTCCTGAGGTTTTACGTAACTACACTCCACTACCGCTATCTTTAAAAATTACACTCCGCCCCCCTGAGGTTTGTACCCGCATTACACACAACTACACACTTTTAACGGCCCGTCCAACTCCGTTTCAAGATTCCCTGACACATTCCTTTATGTAATTTTCATACCCAAAATACCCCCCCTTTATAACATTTTATAAAATAAAATACATATACTATTCTCCCAAAAACAAAATAAGTACTCTACAAAGGGTCCATTCCTAAACAAACCCTAAATGCCGTATAACATGGCATTGCTGGGAAAGCGGTGCCAATACAAGGTGTTGGGGCTTGGCGGCGACTGCACCGCCGACGAGATCCACTCCGCCTACCGCCGACTTGCCTTCCAGCGCCGCCCGAACAAGCTCGCTCAGTTCGGCGTCTCCCCCGCCGCCTTCCAGGAGCTTGCCGCTGCCTACAAGGTCTTATGTACTGTTTGTGGCAGCTCTGATCATGGGAGGGATGTGGGCGTGCTTTATGTTTGGAAAAAGGGGACGACATCTTGACGAAGTTCCATACCAGGAACTTGTGATGGGCAAGCCAGCGTTCCTTTCATCTGTAAATGGAAATGGGGAAACACCAGAAGGTTGGGATCAAGGTTGGGATGATGACTGGGATGAGGAGAAGGCATTGAAGTCATCGGGTACAAATCATGTGGGCAGTAGACCAGCAAAAGGCCTTACTTCCGAGTCTTCTAATTCTGATGGATGGGAAAATGTTTGGGTTGATTAAGTAAGATAGCTCCTCTTCCAAATTTTGTCCAAAAAAAAAAAAACATTGAGAAGGAACCCTGATAAAATGGGATAAAAAATATACATTGAGGATTAGGAAAAACAATTTTGAATGGAGTTCTTTGTTATAGATCCTTATCTTTTTATATTTTTTGGTATTTGATGTTAGCAACAGATTTTCTTCTGCACAAGGTAAACCTTAAAGGGCAAGCTCCGGCGTGTAGATCGGTGGTTATGGGTAAGGGTGAACGAGGGTGGGTTTATATTATGTGAAGGCGTTTAGATCTAGGGTGTTGATGGTGGGCATCAGATTGGTGGTGATGGTGGTGGTCCTGAGGTACGATGGTGACTGGCATGATGGTGGTGATATGAGCCGTAGGGAGACGGGAGACGAGAGAAGGGAGATGAGGCCATCTTGGCTATGTCGTCGCTGGAAAATGGAGGGTCGTCGTAGCCGAAAACTGGAGGGTCGTCGTCGCTGGAAAATGAAGGGTCGTCGTCGCCTGAAGCTGGAGGGTCGTCGCCGCCGGGAGGTGGAGGGTCATGAAAACAGAAAGAGAACAAAGAAAGCACACTGAGAAAAGGGCCCTGAACCATTCTGGGGTATTATCCAAAATGGGATCACATTTTGAGATGCTTCATTGAATCACCATTTGTTGTCGAGAGACTGCAGCATTTTGTTTTTTTTGACTTGATGTCAGTAGGCAATAGTGAAGAGCCAGATTTCTCAGTTTTTGTAAATTTCAGCCAAATTCCAAGAAAATGTTGTTGAGGGGCATTTATGTCTTTTTGCATTGTATCGTTAACACCGTAAGAAAAAATGTTACTTTTTGAGCGGAGTATAATTTTTAAAGATAGCGGTAGTGGAGTATAATTATGTAAAACCTCAGGAGAGTTTTGTGTGATTTACCCAAAAAATTTCACCTCAAACGGATATCCGAGCAAAAAGTTAAGGACCTTTCAAGTTCTCAAGTGATAGTATAGGTGTATTTTCTACTCGGATTTAACAAACGTGACCGAGCAGCCCAGTGGCGTTACGTTCCCTTTCCGCGCGCGAGGTCAAGGGTTCGAATCTGCTCGGACACATGAGCAATAAAGAGTTCTTTACTTTTTAAACAAAGAGTTCATTAGATTGGGCCTCTCCACCGTCAGGCCCGCGTCCGCGCAGCAAGCCCGCACAGCATGTCCGAGCAGATCGTGGTCCGAGCCCAACGACCGAGCAGAATATTGGGGCTTCTCAGCTCGAACCATAGTCCGAGCAGGCCATGGTTAGACCAGAAAAAATCCGAGCAGATCGTGGTCCGAGCCCAACGTCCGAGCAGATCGTGGTTCGAGCCCAACGTCCGAGCAGATCGTGGTCCGAGCCCAACAACCGAGCAGAATGTTGGGGCTTCTTAGCTCGGGCCATAGTCCGAGCATGCCATGGTCTGACCAGAAAAAATCTGAGCAGATCGTGGTCCGAGCCCAACGTCCGAGCAGAACATGGTCCGAGCGGAAAAATCCGAACAGGCCCATAGTCCGAGCAGAACATGGTCCGAGCAGAAAAATTCGAACAGGCTCATAGCCGAGCAGAACATGGTCCGAGCAGAAAAATCCGAATAGGCCCATAGTCCGAGCAAAACATGGTCCAAACAGAATAATCCGAGCAGAACATGGTCCAACCAGAAAAATCCGAACAGGCCCATAGCCGAGCACAACATGGTCCGAGCAGAAAAATCCGAACAGGCCCATAGTCTGAGCAGAATAATCCGAGCAGAACATGGTCCGAGTTAAAAAATCCGAACAGAACTCTGCCCGAGCAGAACCGTGTCCGAACAGAACCTTGTCCGAGCAGAGCACTCTTTGAATATTTGAAATGTCAGACAAATAGATTCAATTCTGTTTTTGGCATATTTCGCTATCACCAGTGAAAAAAGTGTGCTTCCACCCGCTTCATTAACGCTGGTAAAAGCAGGGGGCATATGATATAGCTAAAAATATCCCTCCAATCTACGGACGACACGTGGCAGTTGTGACACGTAACCCATACTGGCGCATTACTGATATGGCACTTACCGTATCAGTCACCGGGCAGAATCCTAAAGAAACTCTGACTCTATCAGCTCAGATTCACATGAGATCCTCTAGGATCCTAATTAGATTCTGATTAGAGTTGGTCAAAACCCAGTCCTACTAGGACTCATCTTTCTACCACTATATAAAAGGGTCAAGCCCCTCAGGTAAAGGGAAGCTCACACATATACACATTGTGTCTTTATTGCTTCTCAGAGTTCTACATTGTTAGCCATCTCTGACTTAAGCATCGGAGCGTTCCCCCGCCAGAACCCTACCCGGCGGTCACTCCATGTTCTCTTTTGCAGGCCTGATTTCTGGTGTGGTTCCCGATCCAGTTTTTAGCTGCAACACAACTCTTCCCTTTAGGCGTAAACCGATCGGTTGACCATAGGACAATTTTGTTGAACTGGTTCACCGAACAGTTTGTCTTGGACACTACCGGTTGGTACGATAAAAAACTGACTGGTTTATTCAACTAAAATCTGGCTTTAAAACCCTACACAGTTTAGGGTTCTTTTCTCTTGGTACTAGGACTGCATCCTTTATAAATATTCGACTTTTAGAGTGCGATTTTCATTGGGGAATTCCAATGGCAGAGGATGGAGATAATCTGACTGCTTTCGAGGTTAATTATGCTCTTTTGCCTACTCCTTTAACAAGGTACAACTTATTCATCTTGACGGCCACTTCCGGTTAAACACTATCATGAGTTAAACACTTCACCATGTATCCATTTGCAAAGACATCTTAAAAGAGGATTTCAAATTTTGGGATTTCCAGGACCATGTCTTTTGATTCAACCTTAATGTACACTGTCCAATGTATGAGGAATTTTCAGCTCTGATGGATCTTCCTTCCGAACTGCCTATTGTTGTGCCCATAATTCAAGATAGATGTCATGTACCACTTTTGTGTCTTCTTGAGATCGTCGTGGAGCGTTCAAAGTCCTTCATCGTAGGTAATCAAATATTTCTTACTTCGGTCCTGGACTATTTTCTAATAAATCGAATGAGCGTGACAAAAAAGTATGCCCACGATAGAGTCCCAGCTTGGCCTTATGCCTTACTGCTAAACCTCTTACCATTACGGGCAATGGGAAAGCCGACGTGCGGTTGCCAGACTCTGGTGTCGAAGGTGTCTCTGGAAAAAATACCTTGACTCATGTGGTTGTTTCCAAGACAATTAATGTTGTTAGTGTTGTGCATCAGGATCCCTGCATTGAGTTCAGAGGTAGCCCCTTGCTTCTCCACATTTGGCTCTTGGAGCATATGCACCACTGTTAAATTTCGTATGCTAACAATCATCGTATAGTATTCAATGCTCTCGTCATGTCTAACGCTAACTAAATATCTGATCTGCGCTTCCCTTCTTTTTCCCTTCGGCGCTCTCTTACCTAATGCATTCGCTGGCCAACCATTTCTTCTCTGCCCATAACACAACTCACATCCGCAGCTGCCCACACCACTTCCTCACACACACTAATTTTTCACACACATTGCTCACATATATACACACATTAATAACACACTCACCACTTTCACAACACACATACACACCAAAACAGCACAGCAACAGTGCTGCTTCATCCCTTTCACGTGCACAGCTTTTTCACAAGCACATACCACATCTGCACTCACCATTCCACTCCACTCACACATACATATACACACTCCTATACACACCCACCCATACACACAAAATTCAAAAACAATCACCCACACACTGTGAAGACATCTTCACACCCACCACAGGTTCATATATCTTCCATTAAATCCACATCACAAGCACACTTACACTCACACACAATTACACAGTCACACACATCACTCACACACCCACACCTCACGGCACTCACACAAACACAATCACACTTGCACAAATCTATGAGCCCAAACCCATCTGTATACACACACAAAACACACGCACACACCTAATCAGCCTCTCTTTCGCCTCACTTACACTACCACACATGCATACCCACGAATACAAACACACAGCCTCACCAATCCATACCCATCTCCACGTTCTTACACCCAATACACTCACCCATGAAGCACTCTCACACACAGCACTAAAGCACACTGCCGTCACTCTCTCTTACTCTTTCTTCTCATTACATTCACTCACCATATCTATAAACATATACACACTGCACTATTCACACTAACACTTTAGACTCATTTCATTTTTCCTCTCATGCATTACCTAAGACACTCCCAGAAACACATGCGTCAACCACACATACACTTTGCCATATGCTGTGATCCAATATCTAAACCTATACACATAATACTCACGAACACACTTCCAGTTTTCTGCCTTTACCGTAAGCATCCCTTAATCCCTTAAATCCTTAAATAACCAAGAGAAAAAAGATGAAAAACTTACCGGAAAGCTTCGCCGGAATCTTGTCACCGTTCCTTCTCTCTCTCATTCGCTCTCTAGAGTATTTGGTTGACGGCCGAAAATGCCTTGGACGGCTGCGTCGTTTCAAGACACACACACACACACACACACACACACATATATATATATATGTGTGTGTGTGTGTGTGTGTGTGTGTGTGTGTGTGTGGAGTGAAACCCTAGTTAGACTAAAAAGAAAACCTATTCCTTATTTGTCGCTAATTCTTTCTACCAAACCTTCTTATTTCGGAATAGCCCAATAATATAATATTTACGATGAATTTTATGTTTGGCAAATTATAAATGGGTTGTCGCGTCATCCCGTTTGACGAAACGTCGCTAATAATTACACCGCTACTGAAGTTTTTAAATTGTCACTAAGAGATAATATTTCAATGCTACAATTTAAATGTGTCGCTAATTTACACATCGACGTTTATCGTCGCTAAAAAAAATTATATCAACGTTAAGAATGTTTAAATTTGTCGCTAATAACACTTATTTAATTTATGAAGAGTATTTTAAGGTTTTGGGGTATTACAAGTTCCCAGTGGGACTAGTAATTACTTTGGTACATCATGCATGTGTACGGCTTTGCCGGAATGGCATCGCAACTGCCCAGGATCAACGTTTGTTTTAATTTTATCTACACTGTATATTACCATGAGTGTTACGGAAAAGACTCACTAAAAGAAAAGAAGGATTCAGCGACGGATTTTTAGCGACGGAATTTATTCCGTCGCTAAAACCCCTTTCAGAGACGGATTCTGTCGTCACTAAAAAACCGTCGGTGAAACTTTTTAATGACGGACGTATCCGTCGGTAAAAGTATTTACCAACGGACTTTTACAGACGAACTTTTACCGACGGACAAAACCGTCGCTAAATACATTATAAAAATTTATAAATTTCGATGATTTTTAAAAAACATTTAAGCGACGGAATTATTTCGTCGCTATAAATTCCGTCGGTGAAAGCAGACTTTTACCGACGGACTTTTATCGACGGCGTCGTCCCGTCGCTAAAAGTCCTGTATTTTATCTCAGATCGCCTTTCTTTCTCCCGTTTCTCTCTGTCTTAATTATATCTCACCGGCGTGAAAAGCTCTGGCGAGGACATATACGACAACCCAACCCCGACGCCGCGCCACCTCAGCCCCAATTACTCGGCTATTCAAACACGGCCATTGTCAATATCCGCGCCACCTGCGTTTCTGTGCCACTAAGAGCCAAACATCGCCACCGCCGGTGCCGCCGCCCGTCAAAACCCTAACTAGCTGTTGCACATGACCATTGGTATGTGCATTCCTTCATCACAGTTATATACGCATATTTGGATTTTGGATGTTTGAATCTCGTGATCTCATTTACGAACTAGCTAGGTTATTTTGTTCAAATTGGATTTGGTGTTTTGATCAAATACGATTGTGTCTACTTGTCTTGAATGTGGAATAAGTGTAAAACAAGTGAAAAAGTTAAACGGCTTGGAACGATAGTCAAGTAACGCTCATAATTAGTCCTATAGAACCCGTCGAGACATGGAGACGACATGGGCAAGTAGATGTATATTTATTTTTTTTCAAAATTTCTTGGGCAAACTTGTGGTTGTGACACTGCTAATGCTGGTGCAGATTAAAGCTCCCAAGTCTGCCAGCCTGAGTAAAGTAAACATGATCAGTTAACTAGTGCAGAGGCATCGAATGAAATTCTTGATTACTTTTGGTATGATGGCGAAAACTATGTGGTAGTATGTGTAGCACTGATCGAGTCTATCTCATGTAGTTGCCACTTGCTAGGTTATCAGTAGCAGTCACTCTTAAGATGTACGGATGACATATAAACCAGCTAGTGACAGCTATTTTAGGATGCCAGTTCTAGGGCTGAATTTTGCAGAAAGATTGCATCAACCATTTAAGCTTATAATAATGGGGTTCAAACTGCAGCAATACGATTGTGTCTACTTGTCTTGAATGTGGATGAGCTAATGTTTTCAATCCTTGGCGTGTTTTAAGTTAGGCAGAGCCTTTTTTAAACTAACAACAAGAGTTGATTTAGTTGGCGGTTGTGCACCTTAATTCTTCCCTCCTGAATATTTGCAACCCCCACCCCCCCTCCTCAATAGCACAATTTGGACTCTAATTATTTATGTACTTGGCGGTTGTGCACCTTAATTTTAGGTTGTTAATTGATGATTTTAGATTGTTAATTTTGCATTGAGCAATTGAGAATTGAGATTGTTGAAGGAGGATGGGACCCAATTGAATTGAATGTGTGATTTTTATTAATTTTTATTGCATTGAGCATTTGAGAATTGAGAATTGAGATTGTTGACGGAGGATGGGACCCAATTGGATTGAGAATTGAGAATTGAGGTGTCGAGGTGTCGGTAGGTCACGGACATCCCGTCCGATCGACACCGACATCGAAAAATGTCACATTTTGGCTTTATACTTGTGGACACCTCTTCAAGGGGTGTCTGACACCTCTTCAAGGGGTGATAGACATGGCGTCTGGCATTTAAAAAATAAATCAATGTCTTCGAGCGTGTCCGGAAGTGTCGGACACGTGTCGGTAGGTGTCAGACACGTGTCTGGAGGTGTCGAACACGTGTCCGGAGGTGTCGAACACGTGTCCGGAGGTGTCCGACACGTTTTCGGATGTATCGATGAGGTGTCGAGGTGTCGGTAGGTCACGGACATCCCGTCCGATCGACACCGACACCGAAAAATGTCACATTTTGGCTTTATACTTGTGGACACCTCTTCAAGGGGTGTCCGACACCTCTTCAAGGGGTGACGGACACGGGGTCCGGCATTTAAAAAATAAATCAATGACTTCGGACGTGTCCGGAGGTGTCGGACACGTGTCGGTAGCTGTCGGACACGTGTCCGGAGGTGTCCGACACGTTTCCGGATGTGTCGATGAGGTGTCGAGGTGTCGGTAGGTAACGGACATCCCATCCGATCGACACCGACACCGAAAAATGTCACATTTTGGCTTTATACTTGTGGCACCTCTTCAAGGGGTGACGGACACGGTGTCCGGCATTTAAAAAATAAATCAATGACTTCCGACGTGTCCAGAGGTGTCGGACACCATACCGACACCCTTTATGAGGTATTGGGAATTGAGATTGTTGACTGTGCATTGAGAATTTGAGAATTGAGATTGTTGACGGAGGATGAGACCCAATTGGATTGAGATATCTATGAATTAGTTGAATGGTTGGTTGTTGAATTTAGGTTAATTAGGTTAACGCGACATTTTTAGCACCCCTTAGAATCTCATCGTTGCTCCAGCACTGGATATAATTAGCCCTAATTAGTCCCGATTAACCCTAATGATCCCAACTAACCCTAATTAGCTCTAACAAGCCTAATTAGTTTTAATTAACCCTAAGAACCCAATGAAAATTAAATTAGCTGTAATTACCCCAAATTGATCCTAATTAACACCAATCAGTTCAAATTAAACCCTAATTAGCCATAATTACAATGCATCTTGTAGACCCGTGATTACATTAATTAAACCATAATCCCTAAATCCTAACTAAACTCTGATTACGCGCCTAAGTAGTCGTAATTAAGCCTAATAACCCAATTAAGCCTAATTAGGACTAATCAACACTACTCCGCACAATTAAACCCTAATTAGCTCAAAATAAATCTAATTAGATAATTAGTCCAAGGTAATCCTCATCAATACTAATTAGCCCTAACATAACCCAATTAAGCCTAATTAGGACTAATCAACACGACTCCGCACCATAAAACCCGGCTATTAGCTCAGATTAACCCTAATTACTCATAATCAACCCTAATTAGCTATAATTAGCCCAAGGTAGTCCTCATTAACACTAATTAGCCCAGATTAGCGTTCAATTACTCGTTGCTTATAAACCCTGCATTCTTTATATTCGCTGTTGTTTTGCGAAGTCCATTGGCAACGAGATGGTTCAACTCGTTGCCAACGAATTCTATTTAAAGTGGAATTGGTAACATATGCAACGATCTTTCTGCAATTTGGATATTTCGGAAAGATTCTTGCATATATTATCAATTTTTGAACGCATGCTTGCATAAAAACCCTTAGTTCCCGTTCAAAGGTAGTCATTATAAAGTAATGCTTTGTAATGAGACTTTGGATGTCCAATTTGGACAATTTGGAAAAGCTACGTGTTTATAAATCAGTGTTTCAACTCATGCTCTGTGTTCTATGTCGTGGATATTTGGTACACGTTCTCATGTGTTTTCCAGGTGCATACAGATCAGGTGTTCTAACATTCGTCAAACCTTGCAATGCAAGGTTAGATGAATGTTAAAACACCTAATCGATGTCGTGTACTTGGAGAAATTCAGGGAGGTGCTGCCAAATTTTTCGCAGACATCGGACTAAGCATGAGTTATTCACTGTTTTATAAACATGTACTTTTCTGAATGGGATAGGACCATTACCTATTAGAGAATGGAGGGAAAATACATAGACATGTTGTCACATTCATGCATTCATATTTACATCGATCCTGCCTAATGATTGGTCAAAATTGAAGGTGGTATACAGTACAATAATTCAGTCGTCATGTCGGTCGATCGAAGTTGGATGAAAAGGAAGAATGCTGACGATTTTGAGGACCGTGTTGATGAATTTCTCGACTTCGCTTACGCGCATCCTGCACATGTTGACTTTGATAAGATAAGGTGTCCGTGCGGTAGATGTGAGTTGTTGCATTGGAGAAAAAGAATTAAAGTAAAATGGCATCTTCGTCGGTATGGTTTTATGGGTGGATACACAAGGTGGACGCAGCACGGGGAAACGATAGTATTGTTATCCAACCCGGCTAGTCAAACTGAAGTTAGGGAGGAGGCACGGTATGATTACCGAGATATGATTATGGATGCTGGGCATGCTAAGGTTGACTAGGGTAACGACGGTGGTGACGAAAGTCCACAACCGCCGAATGAGGGGGCTCATCAGTTTTATGAATTCTTGAGAGCTGCGGAAGAGCCGCTGTGGGATGGAGCTCCGAAACACTCACGGCTGTCTGCGGTTAGTAGGTTATTACAGTTGAAATCAGACCACGGGCTGAGGAAGAAAGGTTTTAACGAGTTTGTTACCTTAATCAAAGAAATTCTGCCCGAAAGTGAAAAGCTACCGCCGCCGTACTATGACACGAAGAAGATGATGAGGAAACTTGGGTTGAGCTATGAGCGGATAGATGCGTGCAATAACGATTGTGTATTATTCTAGAAAGAGAATAAGGATTTGTCACGGTGTCCAGTATGTGATCATTCGAGGTACAAACCGGACAAAGGGAAAAAGAAAAGCATTGCATGAAAGATATTGCGATATTTCCCAGTCACACCACGGCTTCAGAGAATGTACTACTCCTCCAATACGGCTGATCATATGAGGGCTCACCGTAAGACTCGTAGCAACGATGCCGATGTGCTGTCACACCCAGCTGATGGAGAGGCGTGGAAGGAGTTTGACCGCAGGCATCCTGTGATGCCCCGAACCTAGATTATACGGTTATTATTACTTATAGCGACAATCCTAGGATAAAAAAAAAAAAAAAAACGTAACGATAACATATATTATTGATATTGATTATTGTCCCTGTCAAGGATTAGCGTTAACTGATTTCTTTTTTTAGAGAGACCTTCAGCGACAATTTTATACTTATAGTTAGCGTCGATATTTTCATTCGCAGTTTTTAGTATGAATTAGTGTAGCAGAGTCGGTGATAGACCGTCAAATTCTCTTTCTACGTTAACCGTTCATAAAATAGCCATATTTGAGCATTTGTATAAAAATAGATGTTCCGGGTAGAATTTAGATGGATCATGAAATAAAAAGGGGGGGCTTTTAGTAATTCTTTGGTTTAGGGATTAATATATATTCATAAGCTACCAACACCAGCCGACCCTAAATTACAACCATCTGAATGACGGCAGAGGAGAGTACGGGAGAGAGACGAAGAAAGCTTGGCAAAAGACTTTTCCGGCGAAACCTTCAGGTAAGATTTCTACCTTCTCTCCAAAATCAATTACCTTTAGGATGTTATATGTGTCTACGACTATCTTGTGGGTTTTATAGCAAGGGAAGAGACCTTGCCGTGAAATGGGTATTGGGGAATATATATGCACTGGACAAGAACTGGGAGAAGGGAATGGGGCTGCGTTTATGTTGGGTATTACAGGGAATATTGTGTGTACAGGCGAAGGAATGAGGGGTATTACGTGGGTTTGTGTGTTTTTTTTGGCAGCAAGAAGGGAGGGCTCACGGCTGTGATGGACGTTGGGTGAGAGTTGAGAGACTTGTATGTAGATTATGGAGAGAAATGTGGAAGGAGAAGAAAGGGTCACATGGCTGCCACGGTAGAAACGGGAACGGCTAAACGATTGTGTTTATGCGGCCATGTGCGATGAAGAAGACGAGGGAGCAGCAGAGCGGCGAGGACGTTCCGGCGAGGCCATTGCCGGGGAATGCCGTGGGGCTTGGGCAAGAAGAAAACGCCTGTGTGTGCGTGCAAAAGTGTGTATGTGCCATTAGTGTATGAAACGGATCTCTGAAAGTGGGAAAGAAAATGGTTAGTAGGAATTGTGTGGGTGGTGGTTGTGAGTATGTATTGTGGCGTTTTTGTGTGTACAGGGATGAAAAAGGAAGGAGATCAAGTCAAACGAAGATGGTAGTTACATAGCAGCTCCTTATATATGTGCATTATAGCTCTATCACTAAACAATATGGTTGAATAGTTAGTGAAATGGAGCGAGAAATTATGATTGTAGTTTAATTTGCTGATGTAATGTCATATGCATAGCTCCTGCGGTTTTGGAGTCCCAGGAGAGTTGATTAGCCAGGGAAAAGTTGAACACTCCTAGGAATACAGATCTGGGTAGAGAGCTTGTTGCTAGTTATGGCTTTAATGGGTGTGTTTGTGTGCATGTGTATGTGTACATGTAGTGTGTACATATGTGTGTAGGGAGTGAAATGTGAAGATATGTGTACTGGGTGTTTAATAGTGTGTGTTTGGGGTTGTCGTGAGTTGGCAGAAAAATTGGTAGGTTGCGTATAGATTATGGGAGTGTTTGTGGGTGCATGACAAGATATAGGAGAAGGGGGCATGCATGTGTGAGTACTGTTTGTAAAGTGCTTTAGGTAAGAACACATGTTGGGTTGTATGAGGAAGGAGATGGGTTTGTATGAAGAAGGAGATGGGTTTGTATGAGAAAAGTGATGCTGCGTAGAGAGAGAGAGAGAGATAGAACTTGGTTCTAAACTTTTAAACTCAAAAAGTGTCGCTAAAAAGGTACCATATTCCAGCAGTTTCTTTTCGAATTTTTAAAATATTTTTAGAATATTATTTGGACAAAACTCAAAGAAGTAACTTATATTAATTTTGCAAGATCTACATACAGTAAAAGTTTCAGATTTTTCGGAGCTTAATAAGCATGCTTAGTAATTTTTTCGTCAAAGAGATTTCGGTGCTTTTTTTTTTAAATAGTAAATTAAGTTATTAAATTATTTCTAATGACTCTTTTAGATTATATCTGGGTGAATAAAGTACTTTAGGCATTGGGGGCAAATAGGCAATTATACATAAGTCGGGGGATGGTTGGGTAAAGTTTACTCATCTAAGAGAAACATAATATCTAAACGTGCCCGAGCGTCAATAAATGACATCCGTATGATTTGTTATTTAGGTTTGGATAGTCAAGAGCTAGGGCCGACATTTGACCAAATACCAGAAGCCATGTTTGAGTAAGGTAAGTACCCCTGTCATGTTCCTCCGTATATTTATTTGCAAAAAACTATAATATGTATTTATGATTTGACCATTTGAAGTTTAAAGTTTTATGTTGCATACGTTTTATTTCTAAAGTATTTGATGACAAATGTAACTTGAAAGAATGCCATGGAATGTTATGTGAATCAAATGTTATGGATTTTACTGAGTACATGTTGAATGAGCAAATGAAACTTGTCTTGGTTGTTGTGCCCCATATCCAACGGGGGAATGTTGGATTTCGGGCCCTGGTCAACGGGGCTCATACGTTGATGCACAGTACTGTGGCTGGTGGTTCGCCCATGCGTCCACAAAAATTTATCCCAGGTGTAGGAGGGATTTCGGGCCCTAGTCAGGGGGGCTCGTACGCTGACCGCAACATACCTAACGAAAGAAAAATATGCGTTTGATGTGAATGTAATTAACGATGATCGTACTCATATTTGAAAATCCTCTTTTTGAATCTTTATATATATGTGTATATGTATTTGGAAAAGGTTTTAAGAATGACAATGACCGAATGTTGGATTTGTTGAAAGAAAACCCATGGCATGTTTTAGAAATTTCAAACTTATTTTAGGAACATGGCTGGTATATTTGCTGGGCTTTCGCTCATTCCTTACTTTTCAGGTGACGACTTAAGGGAAGCGGAGCCGTATGAGCCACACGGGGGAGAAGTGCCCGAAGAGAACTTTTAGAATAATGAGTGTCCATTATTCGAATATTTTAGTCTATGTTAATTTATATTATGCTTGAACTGATGTAAGGAGCTTAGGTCTCCTCAAGTTTTCTTTATAAGTTTTAAGGACGTGTAATAAGAGTTTTATTCGAATTTTTGGAGGTCTGTAAATTAGAATTATTTTTGGAGTCACAGGATTGTAGTAAGGCCTGGCAGAGCCCTCGGTTGGAGCCTATTGGGTCTGCGGCCGGTCACGTGCCTAGCTCACGGGCCTACCCGTGGGTTCGGGTCGTGCCAGAAATGGTATCAGAGCATTACGGTTTTGGGATATTAGAGTTTAAGTAATGATTTCGCTGGTTAGGTTTTAGAACCCTAAGTGATTATCCAATTTTATTGGTGAAGTTTCTTTAAGTTGCTATTGGTGATTATGACTTATGTTTCGAAGGTTATAGATATCATTAGGAAGACTCATTTTCATTGGGCGAAGCTGGAGAGATATGCTTCTAGTTGCCAAAAGCTAATCAAGGTTGTAGAACAACATTAGCTTAATAGCTAGATAGAGATAATGTAAGACTGTGGTTTCTGGAAGTTCTTGTAGCTTGTAACCTGGCGCTCTTAGCTCTTAGTTCGTAGCTCTTAGTTGCGACCGTTAGAGCGCTAACTGATTTTTTTTTTTGTTATAGTGAGGTTTATAAGTTCATAAGTTTTTTTTTGAAACAAGGTTTCATAGAATAGCAGTACTTTGAATTGAAATGCGCGATTGGGACGAGTAAATATTTGTCTGAGAGCATAGAGCCACTGGGTTGACTTTGCTGTGAATGCACACGAGAATTTGGCTTTAGATCTTATATCCTCATTTCACTAAGTACAAGTTATGTGCATATATTGGACTATGGCAAAGGTGAATTGAGATTATGAGTAATGATGTTTTCAGCGTGCATTTTGGGTTTTAGCTGTAGCCCAGGGTCCTACATACATGGCGTGCATGACTTTATCTGATTTCGAGGAGTGAACTACCATAGGATAAAGGGATGTAATTGAGGACTAGAACTAGTTGCTCACCATCTTTGACGGGATTAAGTATTTTATTCTTTTAGGGCAAAAAAAAAATAAAATAAAATGCAACTTATGTCTATAGAATGGTTATGATTTGAGCCACGAAGTTAAGAGTATCTATTTTTTTTTATGTGAAATATTTGAGGACTTTTGAATGATGGAGGTGTCTTTTAAAGTTGGCGACTACACTACAAGAAAACTAGCCAATAGCCACGAAATTGCCTACGGCTCACACGGAGCTGTAGATACAAGTCTATTTAGACCGACGGTTCAGATTGAACCGTGGCCATTGCTTCTTCTCGAAATTGTAACCCATTTGCATCTGTGCGGCCGTGTGAATTGGGTCCAAATCAGAAGAGCTTGGAGATCTTTGGCGAGAAGTCGATCAACATACCATCTCTCAAACGCAAACCCCACGGCTGATTACCGTGGGGATAGGAATTGAAGATCAGGCGGGAGAAATTCGCGGGCAATTTTGGCAATTGGAATTGCACAAAACCTAGCTCGAATCAGATTTTGGGGCGCAACAAGAATTCACTGAAGATCTGACTTCTAGGTATGACGTTCTTCTTGCTTCTTTTTGTCAATCACTCACACCATGCCGATCTTCTTCTCTCTCGTGGGACGTTTGTTGCACTGCTGGGTCTGTATGGGTAGCTGGGGTCGTGGGTGAATATATATTTTTTCCATTTCATCTCAGTCACTCTCTCTCTCACTCTCTGCGACTTGCCCTAGGCCGCTCAACTCTCTTACCCATTCCCACTCTCCTAGTCCTAGACGGGCAGACTGCAAACACCCACTCACCGGGGACGGTCGACGGTCGACAGCGAGTGGAGCCAGCTCAGATATGGAACGATTGGAGGCGCCGACTGCCGATTCATGGGTACCCTTCATTTTTGGCATCAAATCTTAGTTGGGTTTTTGCTTTTTCTTGTTTCCTGAAGCAATCACGATTGAATTTTTTGGTGGGTTTTGATAGCTCACCCGAGCAGAAGGCGTGGTCATGGGTTGTGAGGCTTGTCTTGTTTGTGGTGGGGTTGTTCTTTAGTTCTTGATCGGTTATGCTGTGGTCACGTGCTTGTGATTGCACTTTAAGCGTAGATTTGACAGAGCTTTTCTAATCTACTCTGACTCCATGAACGCGGGCGGCTCGATACAAGTTGGGTTGGGTTTTGACGAGTAATACGATGGTCTTTTTTGTTATTAAGGAGCTTTTCAGAACATACGATTGCCTTAAAGCTAGGAGTGAGGCTAGAGAATACCTGTATTCTGATGGCCAAATATGGAGGAAGTGTTTTCATTTGCTTTTTCTTGGCCAGAGAGGAACGGAAAATTAGTCAGCACAGTACAAGAATCGGTGATGAAGTCTTCTTGTGAGTTTTACATTAGGCCAAAGTCGTAGGACATGTGCCAAGTGGGATGGTGCAGTGTAGATAGGGATCTTTCTTTATCAGTTTCACATTCATGTGGCCTAGTTTGTAGTATCAATCGTATAGGCTCATTTGAGATTTGCATATCATTATACTAATCCTCAGGTTAAGGGTTTCAATCTTGGCTAGTTATGTACAGTTTTTTGCATGTCTCTGCTGGCTTCTAGTTTTCAATTGGTTACTTGAATTTCTTTCTTTGCTTAATGTTTACTATCTGCTGTTATATTGCCAAAGTAAAAATGGATTGGATAGGTTTTAGACGCCATTCTGTTTGATGTTAGTCGTAAGCGACTCATGTCTTAATCTGCTTAGAGAAATCTAGTACCCGTGTAGTATGTCGTGAAATATCCAAGCTATCCTCTCAGCTCCTATCCACGGCTTTCAGGTGCATATATAATGGTCTCTTGTCACAATGGCAACATCTCAATATTTATCTCATACTTCTACCTAAATGTTTTACCTAATCAACACTGAACAACTACTTCCATGTCGTGGAAAGCCTAAGTGGTGGGGTGGTGATGGGTTGGAGGGTGCGGGGTGGTGGGGTATTTTCGTGTTGTGGGGGTCATGGAAAGCCCAGGTGGTGATGGGTTAGTAGAGTGGGGGTTGTTGGGTAGGGGCTGTAACTGTTACTGTTTCAGTGAGGAGGGGGTTGCGGCATGGTGGGGAATTTCCGTTGTTATGGGGGTCGTGGGTAACCCCGGGGTGGTGATGGGGTTCGTGGGGGGTGGGTAGCAAGGGTTTAGGGGGGTGGCTGGGGTGTGAGAGATAGGGGTGGGTGGTTGGCGGGACTGTGTGAGAGAGGGGGTACGTGTTGTGGGATGATGGGTTAAGGTGTGTGTGCAGTGGAAGGTGGCTGGGTATTGCGGCGATAGGGTCGTTGGAAATTCTAGAACTGAACTTGAGGAGAGAAGACAACAATACTAATTACAGAGGGAGAACTCACGGTCCACAGTTGGAGTGATGTTTCTGTACAAGTCATATGCCTTCTTCCAAATGTTGTTTGCCTTGCGAATCTAAACCGGTTAGGATCTGAGTGTAGCACGATCATATATTAGAGGCATGAAAAGGAAATAATTAGATTTCCTCCGAGACATATTAAGACCGCAGGAATGACAAGGACATAGTTAAATTTTCTTGGAGGCATATTAAGAAAGGAATGTATGTCCTATTTTTCAAAGAACAAGGGGGGTAAAACTATTCGGAATGTATGCTTTCTTCTCTGGGATGATAACAACTTGTTCTCGTTTTAGCGGGCTGCAATTTTGCTTTTCATTTTAACTCTAAGTGACAATTCTAACGTTCGCGAGGTTATCGTGCAACCCAGACGTGCTAATGTCCTACAACCGTGTATTTGACTGCATATATTCCGTCATTTGAAGTTTACATCTTGTACTTAGATAAATGCATTTTTAACGACAAGTTGGTCAGAAGAAAACCCAATGAATCTAAACTGTCTACTTCAGTAATAGTTTATCTCCATGAACAGATTTGGCTCAGTTTTGAATCTGTCAAGTACAGTCAAGAACGAGTGCCTCAACAACTGTACGTGTTAGGTTCTCCCTATAGTCTACACCCACGTATTTCTACAGGAGATGTGATACGAATTGTTCCCTGAAAGTCCAAACTTGTTAAACGACTAATTCCAGTTTCCTGACGACCATTTTGGCAGGGCATTATAAAACTCGTGGACTTCAAACCCCCATCAACTAGAAGGTGAAAGAAGCCCTCCGTATAAGACCATTTTTTCTTTCTAGAACTTCCAAACTTTTCAAGGAAGAAAATGTCAAAGGTGGTGATGATGATAGGCTGCTGAGAGATGATATATATATATATATATATATATATATAATCAACTAAATCAAGACGTGCATGAATATGACAAATAGTAACATAAAGCAAGGCTTAGATTAAATTATGTATCCTGTTTTTAAAAAATCTAGTGTGACTATCGTTGTGATACGACAAGGTACTTTTTCTTCTAACTGATATGAAAAATTTATTGAAATCATTAAAGAAATTAGCAAAACCCGTGTCTTTCCTTACAGAGCTTACATACCATTCGCAACCAAGTACTCAGTTGTTTGAGTTTCTTTGTAAAGTACATGCAAGGAACAATGTCCTGAATTAGAGTACATGCAAGGAACAATGTCCTGAATTTGTAAAGTCTTGACACTATAACAGATTCAAAACAGCTGAGGAAAACTATCATTGTAAACAAGGGAGCTTAACTCTGAAGAGTACCAAAAAAGCATGTCAATATTCTTGCTCTGGAAAATTAGGTAGCTGCGAGAGGAGGAGCAGAAAACTAGATCAATTTAAACCCTTAATTTTAGGATTTTGAGAGTTTCTCTGCAGTGTTATCATGCAGCTACTTGCCTTGAACAGACGCTCACCGCTGTGTGTTGTCACACACATATTTATATTGGAATTGTGCATGTTATGCTATGTATGCATGTCGCATATTCTCTTTTCTTGTAGTGCTCCCTTACTGTTTATTTGATTTGGCTGGTCTCATTAAATTGTGATTTGGTTGGTTCTTCGGGCTACCTGGTTTGACTAAATAAACCTACTTTGCATCGCTGACGGGTTTGACGAGGTCAAGTCTGAAGAGTTGTCTTGGACATTGGTATGTTCAAGTTGAGAACAAGGTTTCCTGAGTTACTTTGGCAAATGGTAGTTTTATTTTTCTTTTGTACTCTGGTGGTGTGTGTGAGGTACTTAGGTGATTTGATGGGAGTAAGAAATGTCATATAGGAGATTTGGAACGAGTTTCGAGGTCTATTTCATAGCTTGGTACTAATGGCAGCTGAATCAACACCAGTACAAAGTTCTGAGCGATAAGCTTAGCAGGCAGTGCCAATATGTCATATGGACTTGCTTTCATTTGTGATTACCTTTGACATGATGAATTGCTTTTGAATTAGAGCTTATTCCCTTTATAATATGTTCTTTATTCAGGTGGCATTATCATTGATCCATCCTGCTAAGTTTAGAAAATGTTCTTTATTCCTGTTGAATTATCTTTGAGCCATCCTGGTTGTTTTACTGTTAGTAAATCTAACAGTGTGTGTATGTGGAGCGGTGTGACGCTGTGTTTCTGCTGAATTCTCACACACGTGGAGAGAGTTCAATTTGTTAATATCTTATGGTCCAAGTATACAAACACACAGAGAGTTCAGTTTGCTGAAATCACACACACATGCACCCACACGCACACAGTTCATTCTGCTGAAATCTCAGACACACATTGTTCAATTTGCTGAAACCTCTCTTTCACACACATATATCGCTTAATTTTCTGAAAATTTCATGCAAAACAATGCTGAAATCACACACATACTCTGCTATTGGCTGAATCTGCACTTACACAGCTCAATTTGCTGAAATCACACACTAAAACACACACATACACAGCTTAATTTGCTGAAATCGGCTGAAGCTTGGGGTAGATTGATGGTTTGAGCTATCTTTCTGTCTCTCGATATGTATGTATGATTGGTTGGTGGCTGTGTTGATCGATCTCCACATATCTTGAGTGACATTGATACCATATGAAGTTTTTGAGTTTTTTAATAGGCCCTTGAAATGATCTTTTGTAGAGTCATGTGGCTATCTTCTGGCGAGAAATTTTCTATCCTATGTGGTAGTTAATTTTCTTTTTGCCTTTCTCTAAGAAATGTTAGTTTGCAAGAAGCATGCCTCGCAAAATATCAAACTTTTTTCCTTCATCGATAGAGATTGTGCATCTTTAGATTGGAGTTTGAAAAAGTTTTATGTTTTCTCAAAATTTTTATTTATTTATGATGTTTCATCTAATGGGATGCTTGTGTTTTATTTACGCTTATAATTTGCGGACGCTTTTGGTTTTCTTCTCTTCACCTCTCCTCCTTTTGCTGAGAACATTTAATTCAGGGTGCATGCTTGTTATGATGCTTGCATAAGGCTTAGGTTCTTTTGTTGCAGGGCTTGGCTTGATAGGGGAAAACACATTAGTGTGTTTGGAATTTGTTGAAAGTGGGGCTTCAAAACATTTAAGCGCAATTGAAGGTACCTTTAATTCACTTACTATTTTTTGCATGTACATGAATATCAATTAGAAAATGGATTTTTATGTTTGATGCCTCTTTCAGTTTGAAACCTGATTTTTGATATTTGATGCCAATTGGTTTCCTTGCTTAGGTTCTTTTGTTTGATGCCACTTTCAGTTAGAAGCCTGATTTTATGTGCATACTGTAATGTTATTGCTTAGCATGTCAAATATAAGTTTACACATAAACGTTCCTTAAGTTAATAGAAATGAAAACACTCAACTAACTCAAATTGAATGACCATAAAAACACTTACCAAGAGAACAAGTCTCACCAAGAGACCAAGAAACCAAGAAATGCACAAGTTGATATGCTGAGTTTAGCTAGTATGGTAGGACTTATATAGTTGGCGCTCATCAACTTTACAAGCATGCCACCTTCCATCATGGACCTCTGAATTTCACTCAAAACATTTGATTTCAAAAGGACCATTTCAATTCGAATCCTGCAGAACAATTCCAAATTAAGAAAAGAAAACCATGACTTAAATTGGCGATAATGATTCAGAGGTCCTGCATCAAACCAAAGACAACAATAAAACAAAAAACTGCAAAATGAACACTTTAACAGGGCTAATTACAAACTTCAGTTCTGCTATGTGTTTTCATCTAATCATACATTCATCTTGAGCATGAACTAAATGTTAATCGTTCATGGGTCAGTATTATAAGGTAAACTCTAGTAAGTTCACAAGGAAAACATAAAAATACTTTGCCAGACACCTATAGGTTGCTCCACTTCCCCCAAGTGTAATAGGAATAAGATTTCAACATAGGAGACTTCGAATTCTAAGCTGCTTACAGAAAATAAGACACTTTATACAAGACTTAACTAACAGTCTTACCCCAGATTAAGATTTAAGCGCAGTAACTGTCAAAACACCATTGGCTATAAAAGAGTTTCAATATCATAAAACTAACATGAATAAGACTTGAAACACTAGGTTTCATAATACAGACTTGCCTAAATGATTCAGATGACATGCCAAAGTTGGCAAGTAGCAGCATATCATCAAGATGAAGGGATCACTACAAGAAACTGTGGCTATAGCAGCGGTAAAAAACTGCTGGTATGATGAGCTAGGGCTTAAATTTGTATAGTTGGTGATTAAGAAGCTATAGTTAAGGTAAGGGTTTTAAAGGGATATACTTTTGGGGCTGTTTAAGTTGTGAACGGTACCCGAGAGCAATGATTTTGGTGTATCACAGTGGCTCCCTAATCAAATCATTTAATCTGAAATGCTGTAATAATATGGTATCCATAAGTGGCTGCTTATGGGAGCAAAGTCTAGTTACCTTGTGTGGTAGGTGAGTTTGGTATATCTATTACCTTGTACAAGTAACTTATGTTTTCCTTTATTCACATAGATAATGATTACGCTGCAACTAATTTATTACTTACATGAAGGGACCTAATATGGACAAGGAATGGCTTAACTTGCCAAGGGCCTCACAAGCTTATCATCAAGGTGTTAATAGATTTCTTGATTTCGCATTCCGTAACGTGGGTACTTCTTCAGGAGAGATTTTGTGTCCTTGTACAAGGTGTGTCAATGGTTTATTCCAGAAACGGGAGACAGTCGAAGAACATTTAGTTATGAGAGGATTTGCAAATCACTATAGAATATGGACAGATCATGGTGAGGTTAATCACGGCGAGGTTCAAGGTGAAGGCAACACGCTTTTGAATGATGTTGAGACCAGGGATCCTGTACACGAAGTTGAAGTCGATAGAATGCCTGAACTAGTTAATGACGTTCTTAGAAATCGACTTCAAGATGATCCTTGCACCAAGGCTGCAAAATTTGATAAGTACATGAATGAAGCGAACCAAGAATTGTATCCAGGATGCAAGTCAGAAACTAAGTTGTCTTTCATTGTTTGGCTTTTTAATTTGAAGTGTACTAGTAAGTGGAGTGACAAGTCATTTGACACGTTGATAGACAAATTAAGAGTGATAATTCCTGCCGGAGAGCAACTGCCAGCCAACTATTATGAAACAAGAAAATTGATAGGAGACTTGGGGTTTAGTTATGAAAAGATTGATGTGTGCCCAAACGATTGCATGTTATATTGGAAGGAGAACAACAAGAAGAGATCTTGTTCAGTTTGTAAGGAACCAAGGTGGAAGACGGTACAAGGCAAGCCAGATGACATGAGTGTAGTTCAAACCTCTAAGTCAAAACGTCATAAAGTTGCCGTTAAACAGTTGCGGCACTTTTCATTAACTCAAGCTTTACAAAGGATGTACATGTCACCCGAAACAGCAATTGATATGGTATGGCATGATAGAAACCGACGAAAAGACGGGGTAAATCGCCATCCTGCCGACTCTTTGGCTTGGAAACACTTCGATGAAATGCACCCATCATTCGCTTCTGACCCTCGCAACATTAGGCTTGGTTTGTCAACTGACGGTATGGATCCTTTCACCCATGGCTCGAATCATAGTATATGGCCGGTGACTATGGTTGTTTACAACTTACCCCCGTCAATGTGTATGAAGCAGTGTAATATGGTTATGCCATTGTTGATACCTGGACCGACTTCCCCGGGGAATGATATTGATGTTTATTTAAGACCATTGATTGAGGAGCTTCAGGCCTTGTTTGCTGGGGTTGAAACATATGATGCTGCTACCAAGACTACATTCACAATGCGTGCAGCAGTGTTATGGACCATTAGTGACTTTCCAGCATTGGCCATGATTTCTGGATGGAGCACCAAAGGTAAGTTAGCGTGTCCAGCTTGTCTGGGAAGTACGTGCTCGGAACGAATACGTGGTAAGCAATGTTACAATGCACATCGTTCTTTTCTAGAGTTGGATCATAAATTTAGACGCGATAAACGAAGTTTCAATGGAGAATGTGAGTTCAGGGAAGCTCCTGTCGTACCTTCTGGTTTTGATGTAGCTGAAATGATAAAAGACATTGATGTCACTTTTGGGAAGAAAACTAAACACACCGTCCCCAAAGCTGCCACGCATAATTGGAGGAAAAAAAGTATTTTCTTTGAATTGTCATATTGGAAGACCCTTCTCCATCGCCATAATTTAGACGTAATGCATATTGAGAAAAACATTTGTGATAGCCTCATGGGAACATTATTAGGTCTGAAGGGGAAGACAAAGGATAATCTTAAATCTCGACTTGACTTGCAAGATAGGAATATTAGGGCAGAATTACATCCTAGACCAATTGGCACGTCGGGGGATCGATACGAATTGCCTGCTGCATGCTTTACCATGTCAAAGGATGAGAAAACCAAAGTTCTTGAAGTGTTGAAGAATGTAAAGGTTCCGGATGGTTATTCGGCAAATATATCTAGATGCGTCAATGTCAAAGAGCGTAAGATCTCGGGGTTGAAAAGCCATGATTGTCACATATTGATGCAACAACTACTTCCACTAGCAATTAGAGGGTCACTTACGCCGCATGTATGCTCTGCTATTATTGATCTGTGCCATTACTTTAGAGATCTGTGCTCGACAAATTACCGAGTAGAAGACTTTGAGCGGTTGAACAAGAAGATTGCAGAAATTATGTGTCGTCTTGAGATGATATTTCCTCCATCCTTTTTTGATATAATGGTGCATTTACCGATTCACTTAGCTGAAGAAGCTAGGCTTGCTGGTCCAGTGAAATATCGTCAGATGTTCCCTTTTGAAAGGTGAGGATTTTAGGTTATATATGATTATTTTACTAGTGTTTCTTTTATACAGTTGCAGATATTTGTGGGGTAATATGTTTTGCTGCGATATATATAGGTATATGTACAAGATTAAAGGGTACATTAGATGTAGAAGTCGTCCTGAAGGGTCAATCGCAGAAGGTTATATTGCAGAACAGTGCCTTATATTTTGCTCAAGATACTTAAGAGATGTTGATGATTCTTGGAACCGAGTCGGAAGAAACAACGATGGATACATTGTACAAAGGGCAGGCTTATCTGTATTTGAACAAAGAGGTCGCTTTCTAGGGACTCCTTTGCATATTCCAATTGATTGTAAGGATAAAGAGATGGCTCATCAGTATGTGTTATCCAACTGTGATGAGGTTGAGAAGTACATCAAGTAAGAATGGGGTCATACGTGTTGTTTAATTATGTCTCATAACGATCTACAATCTATATCATTGCCCTTTGTTGATGGGTGCATGTTGCAGGATTTGGAGAGACACCAGTGAACTAAGGATGAGAAAGCGTAAAAGAATGATGCAGTGGGATGTTGATACAGCACAAAAGAAAGAGTTTCCGTTGTGGTTTAGTGATTACGTGAGGATTTAGCATATCTAATTCATATCACACACAGATATATATACCCATATGCAAACATATATGTATCATAATGTGATTAGACTATCTTAATATCTTTGTAATCGCAGATTAAATCCACAGCAGATGGGGCCTCCAAAGAACTTAAAGCCCTGGCACGGGGTCCAAATGATATATGCAAGACAGGGAAGGGCTACTTAGTTAATGGGTACCGATTTCATACGGAAAGCCTTGAGATGCAACGTAAAACTCAAAACAGCGGCATTGTTGTGACTGCAATGACCCGTGGATATTCCTCGTCCAAAGACACGAACCCAGTGGATCAACTTTTGGAATACTTTGGTATTCTTGAAAGCATATTAGAGTTAGATTACTATGGGGTTGGCAAGGTGGTGTTGTTTAAGTGCAAATGGTACGATGTTAAATCACGCGATAGAGGGATTAAGATTGATCGCTACGGGTACACGCTTGTGAACAGGACAAGGTTTGGCTTTCAGACAGATCCATTTGTATTTCCCTCTCAGGTAGAACAAGTGTTTTACGTTGATGATGAAAGGGATAATGGTTGGCGTGTTGTAGTACGAACAAAGCCCCGAGACTTGTGTGAGAATGTTGAAGCAGAGCCTGAAATTGATAATGATTTGCCCTTTATGAACTCAAGTCCATTGCCACAACCTGTAGAGCTAGATATAGACAACATTACTTGGCTAAGGAATGACGTAGAAGGAGAGTTAGTTGTTCCAAGGGATGTGCCAAACAGACAGAGGAGAGGGCAGTCCGGTCACCCAAGTAGCAGGAGAATAATTGGTGCTTTTCTTAATGACAAGGAAGAAGAAAATATCAATTCTGAGGAAGATGTTGAAGAGGATGGTAATTTTGATGATGAAGATGAAGATGAAGATCTAGATGAGGATTTTGATGATGAAGATGAAGATGTTGATGACGATGAAGATCAAGAAGAAGATGAAGATGTTGATGACGATGAAGATCAAGAAGAAGATGAAGATGAAGATGAATAGGAGGATTATATCTGTACATATAAGTGATCGAGTGTTTCATAAATGCATGTGTTTTTTATTAAGACTCGTGATCTTTATGTTTTTGCATGCTTATTTGAATCAATGTCATGATTGTTGAAAAAAGGCGTTCGGTTTTGTAACAATTAAGCATACTGCCAAAGGGTTTCTTTTCTTTTATGCTCATGTAAATTTTGCCAAATGAGTTAATTTTATTTGATGTCTCATGTTAATATATGAGACGCGCATGCATTGTATATGCGTAATGCGACCTTTTCAGTTGGTGCTTGAGTTAATGCTTGCCCTACATGCAGAGACTCTTTTCACATGGCTGGACGGCGACGACGACAGTTAAATGCCGAGGCTGATACACCACGGGCTGAAGACCAAGATTCACTCACTGATGGTTCATCGACGCAGGCCTATGATTCACAAGTCGAGGGTTCAGCGACACAGGAAGATGGTTCAACCACAGGTTTTAATGATTACTTCTTATATATGTAATGATTCATGAATGCTCTAGATTTTATTACTCCTGATTCACCATTAATATTTCAGGAACTCTGGCATATACTTTAGGGCTTTTTTCAATCAACACGAGTTGTTAAGTCCATTACAGATATATACTTGTCAATTTTAGTTTATTGACGCTGTTAGACTGTAGACAAGTAGGTCGATAATACACACAGTAACACAGCGATTCAGACACCCTCACACATGACTGCCCAGCAGCCTACAGACACGCATCACGCACACATAACAGCTGATTACAGCAGTACACACACGCATCACACACACATAACGGCACACACAGCAGTACACCCGCATCACACACACATAACGGCACACACAACAGTACACACACGAATCACACACGCATAGTTACAAACACACACAGCAGTACACACACTTTCACATATGGCTGCCGAGCAGCCTACGCACACACGCATCACACACAGCAGTACACACACGCATCACACACAGCAGTACACACACTTTCACATATGGCTGCCGAGCAGCCTACGCACACACGCATCACACACAGCAGTACACACACGCATCACACAGCAGTACACACACTTTCACATATGGCTGCCGAGCAGCCTACGCACACACGCATCACACACAGCAGTACACACACGCATCACACACAGCAGTACACACTTTCACATATGGCTGCCGAGCAGCCTACGCACACACGCATCACACACAGCAGTACACACACGCATCACACACAGCAGTACACACACTTTCACATATGGCTGCCGAGCAGCCTACGCACACACGCATCACACACAGCAGTACACAGTCTTTCACATATGGCTGCCGAGCAGCCTACGCACACACGCATCACACACAGCAGTACACACACAGCAGTACACACACGCATCCAACACACATAACGGCACACACAGCAGTACACACACTTTCGCATATGGCGGCCGAGCAGCCTACGCACACATAACAGCACACACAGCAGTACACACGCATCACACACACATAACGGCACACACAGCAGTACACACACTTTTGCATATGGCGGCCGAGCAGCCTACGCACACAAGCATCACACACAGCAGTACACACACGCATCACACACACATAACGGCACACACAGCAGTACACACACTTTCGCATATGGCGGCCGAGCAGCCTACGCACACACGCATCACACACAGCAGTACACACACGCATCACACACACATAACGGCATACACAGCAGTACACACACGTAGAAGAAATGGCTGCCGAGCAGCCTACGCACACGCATCACACATTCGCGCACAGCAATACACTCAGCACCACGCGTGCCCGCGCACACACTGGATAAACACACTACCCATCTATAATCTGCCACTTTCAACATACTCCTCTAAATAGTCCATGCACCACTCAATCACAGACACCTCCACTAATCAATAAATTCAATTTTATATAAAGAATGAGAGACTGAACGGCATGGACATGAGATCATATCCGGTGTCTGTGCGCTCTCTCAAACCAGCGAAGGCACATTGACACTTAAGGTCACTTTACACTTCACTCCCGCATGGTCCTTATTCACTTCTTTAACATTTTGCACAGCTGAGCTTTCGGTGCTTAAGTGTGCTGATATAATCTGGTTACTTGTGTCTTTATATTCACTTATACTTCAATTTCTAGATTTATAAGTGCATCTGAAAGGGTTATTGGGTTTTTGGGTTTGGTTCTTGAAGTTGAGTTCTGGCTGAATTCAATGTACTCTTGCAACTTGTGCTTCTGGATTCATTATCTGGTTGTTTATATGATATGCAGTGCTTAGAATTAAGGGTCTTTTAGTTAGGAATAGCTGGGGCATATATAACTAGAAAGAGACCAATTTGTGGTAGAAAAATGAGCCTAATGGCGTGGGTTTTATCGCTGGGTTGATGTTAAATTGCTTGCATCAAGCGAGAGATATTAATTACATATCATTTCAGTTCGATACCAAGTTTCCTGCTCATTCGAGGTTCAGTTGGACCACAATGGATGAAATCTCAAATGTTTTTTTTAGGGTAAGTGCAGATTACTTTCTAACCATTTGTTGCATGAAATCTCAAATAAATTAGCCATTCAGTGGAAGCTTGCTTTGTGTTTAAGTAAATTACATTGTTTCAGCGCGAAAGAAGGTTAGAGGACCCACTATGTGCGCAAATGTGAGGGCAAGAGAAACTCAAAAGTATGTGGGGTACAACAATGTAGGCCAGATGTATATTGGTGCTGTGAAAGAGATGACTGCATGGCTTGGAACCTTAGCGCGAAAGCACAATATCTTTCCGATCCACCAACCTTTCTTCTCTGATTTCACTAAAGATGATCTGGAGGTTGCTTGGGCTGAAATAATGGTATATTTAATCTTTGAAACACATAACTCTTCCCTATATGCTGCTTTTGTAATTGATTGTCCATCCAGTTTACCCTTTAAATGGTAATCACATGCACTAACTAATGCATCAACTATGTTGAATAATCATGATGTAAAATCCATATTGGTTTTGCTCCATTTGACTCTTACATTATGCTTGCAGAAACGATACACAACAGACAACCCAATGGCAAAAAAACATATATTTGAGAGGCTTGACAACATGTGGAGAGGTTGGAAGTATGATTTAAAGCAGAAGTATTTTGTAGAGAATGATCGAGCCAAATCCCTGAGCAATATGAAAGACTTAAGGGTGGACAAAATCCAGTGGGAGACATTAGTTAACTATTGGTTAACTAGTGAAGCAAAGGTAAATGACTAGTTGTAATAATACACTTCAGTGATTTTGATGCCTCATCTACTAACGAAAATACAAAAAACAGAAAGAGTCAGTCCAAAACTCAAAAAACCGGAAGGGAAACTTGATTGGGCATACACTTGGCTCAAAGTCTTTCCCTAGGAAGCACCACGAACTGGTGAGAACATTTAAAATGCATAAAATATATGCCATGTATATTCTGTGAATGACATGTGCTTCTTTCTATTGTTTTATACTTGGCAGTACTTGGATGATGGAAAAAATCGTTCTCGAACTGAGATGTACGTAGTGTCGCGCACTTGCAAGGATGGGACTGTGCTAGAATCTGCAAAAGAGAAGTTGGTAAGTCCTAGTTATGTAAATGAAAGTGTGCAAGTTTCCTTGACTGCATTCACTTCTCAAGTCTGCTTGCAATCTGAACTTCTTCATCTATGTGGCTTTCAACCATAGTTTTTGCTACACTACTTTGCGAAATCACTACATGAATGCATGAAGATTTGAACTCATTAAACGTGAGTTGATGTTATGAAGTGGCTTGAGCCAAAGCCTTGTAACATAGACACATACAAACCAGAAATTACACAAACCTATTCTATGTTTGGCACCGTCTCTACTTGTAATATGTAAGGTTTAATTAAACGTTGACATGGTCTGACCATACAATCTACTTATTGTGCTGAATTGGTTGGTGTCTTAAGCCAATTGATTAGCTAGAGGATTATGCCGAGGAGTCGCTTCTTTTTAGGAAAAGATTTATGGTGTTGTATGTTTATTGGAACAAAGCTGGCAACGTGACATCTATATATCGTTGGCGCAATTAGGCCTTTAGTTACTTGCCAAAACGTGAATTTTCTCTTGTAGGATGAGATCAAGAAGAAACAAGATGCCGCTGCAATATCCGAGGATGAAAGCAATATACTTGCTACCGGCCGTGATATACTTTCACAAACTTGTGGAAAAGACACCCATGGCAGAGTTCGTTGCATGAGTTTGGGAGCCAACATTACAAACATCTTTGGCACAAACAAAAGGATTAGTGCCGAGCCTGCTCCAAGCATTATGGAAGAGATGAAGATGCTGAGAGAGAGTCGCTGAGGTTGATGCTATGAAGTCTCAAGTAGAAGAACTTCACAACATGAAGTCGCAGCTAGAAGAATTTAATACCATGAAGTCTCAACTTACAGAATTCAATAGAATGAAGTCTAATATGGAACAGTTCAAGTCTAAGATGGATGAGTTTGAGGCCAACTTCATGCAAACCCAGAGCCAAAATTTGAGGCCTTTCAATTGTCAGGCAAGATTCCTGATTCATTGTTTTGAAGTTTTTCTTTGTTTGATCATCTTCTAACTTTAAGACCAATGCTCTACTAGGTTTAAATAGCAGATCCTGCCATATAGCTAACTTTAACATAATGTGTATGCTCTTACTAGCTTTGCCCTTGGTAACTATATTTTTGTCTTTCAAGGCCGGCTCTCATTATTTTATGACTTCCTAGAGATATATCCAACGCTTAGGAGAGATTTACATCATGTTTCTTTGTAATCTTCTCCTCTACGTTGAAACCAATGCTATCCATGAGGAAAACTAGATATGACAACCAAGTTTCAGAAATAACTTGCATACTTGGTACTTTGCCAGATCTGAAGAAAAAAGAGATAAAAGTAGTTGTGCCTTATAGCATTATGATAACGCACATGACGTGCCTGCGAATTAGGGATACTTACAATATAACTACTTGGTTGTGCCTGCGAATTAGGGATACTTACAATATAACTGCGAATTAGGGATACTCTCTCCCTCTCTCTCCCTCCTTCCCACTTTTGTATCTATGCAATGGCTAACAAGCCAAAACACAACAACAAACACAACCTGGTCCTAAGGGACTTTGCGGGGTGTGATGGTTGCGCAAGATGTGTTTGGGTTATGGCTTTAAAAGAAGAGGGAGGACTTTGCAGTTAGGCATGGTCACAGCAGGTGACTGTGTGTTAGTGGTGTTGTGCAAAGAAGTGATAAGGCAATGGGCATGCATGGGTCTAATTGTGTGCGGTCTGCTGAGTTTTTAATGCATATACCTTGTATTTTGGAAGCTGATCTGGGTATAGCATTAACCAGGTGAGTGGATTTTTTTGACTTGGTATTGCTCAACAGTTAGAGCCAAGCTAGTGGGATGACATGATAATGTCATTATATGATAAGTTTAAGAGAGTCCAAATCAGTTTTTTCTATTTGCAAAGATCATCCCCTTGTTCTTATATATGTTTGCTCTTTGCAAATATTAGCAGAATGTGCATGCTCCTACTAGCTTTTGTTGATTGAATGTTGACGATGCACATGCCTTGCCTGCTAATTAGGGATGATTATTACAGTATATATCTCCTTAACTTAAAATATAAGTCCAATTATTTGGTACAACCTCTCAGTCATTGATGATGCTTTGTTTCATTTCGTAGGATGGTTATGATGGCCAGGAGCAAGATGCAAGCCCTGCGAATGAGGACTAGTTCCCATAAGTTGCTCGTGGTTTGCAACTAATGTGGGTGGATGTATATAGTACCAGCTTGGACAGGATTATGACATGGAGATAATTTTTGAAATCAAGTGCTAGGACATGAATATGATATGGAGATAGCTTTTGAATTTAATTAAGTGCTAGGACAGGAATATGATATGGAGATAGCTTTTGAATTTAATTAAGTGTTAGGACAGGAATATGATATGGAGATAGCTTTTGAAATTAAGTGTTATGACAGGGATATGATA